>CAUYLG010000350.1:0-10721 GCA_963573385.1 Cacajao melanocephalus | reverse complement strand
CACAACCTCTACCTCCCAGGTTCAAGTGATTCTCCTGCCTCAACCTCCCAAGTAGCTGTGATTAAGGTGTGCACCACCACACCCAGCTAATGTTTGTTTGTTTGTTTGTTTTGGAGATGAAGTCTCGCTCTGTTGCCCAGGTTGGAGTGCAGTGGCACAATCTCAGCTTACTGCAACCTCTGCCTCCTGGATTCAAATGATTCTGCTGTCTCAGCCTCCCAAGCAGCTGGGACTACAGGCGTGTGCCACTATACTCGGCTAATTTTTTGTATTTTCAGTAGAGATGGGGTTTCACTGTGTTAGCCAGGATGGTCTCAATCTCCTGACCTTGTGATCTGCCTGCCTTGGTCTCCCAAAGTGCTGGGATAACAGGTGTAAGCCACTGCGCCCAGTCAAATGATACATTTTTAGTTGGAAGTTTCATTGTTGTTGTATCATGTGACTAATCCACTCACGTGAATTTTCTGCCAAATGCAAATAAAGACAGTAGGAAGGGAATAGTTCCACCTAATATGATACAAGTAACATGATACAACTATCCTGTTTACAATTAAAAAATGTGCTTTCCCAGAATTCTGCTTTCAGGATTTCAGCATGCTGAATTTTAATCTTTCAGGATGGTGATTTTCAGGATTTTAGATGTTAGGGATTTTTAGACTTCAGAGATTTTGATTTTTCAGGATTATGGCATTTGGGATTGTGTTTTTAGGGATTTTGATTAGCATGGATATGTGAGCAATCTATAAATGTAATAAGAGCTCAGAGTCGGACTTCATAAGTAGATGGGACTTCAACCTAGAATTGAAGAAAGAATAAGCTGCTCTGGATGGTAAGCTCCTTGAAGGCAGGAACAGTGTCTTTTTTTTAACTGTAATATTTCTTGGGCCCACAGAATGCCTAATAGATATCCAAATTATATACCGAACAAATGGATTAGCAGAAGGGAAGTACAAGAGACCCTTCTGGGGATAGTATGAGCAAAGGTGAAAAGGCAAGAGTGGTTAGTTTGGGAGTCAGACAATGAGTAATTTAGTTTATCTGCCTTGCAGGGAGCTTATGGGGTCTATGGGAAATGCTTAGAAATAGTTGGAGAGGATGACAGGGGTCAGATAGTAAAAAGTCTTGCTTTTTTTTTTTTTTTAAACAAGGTCTACAAGGTCTTGCTCTGTCACCCAGGCTGGAGCGCAGTGGCAAAATCATAGTTCACTCCAACCTCGACCTCCTTGGCTCAAACAATCCTTCTGCATAGCTAGGACTACAGGTATGCACCACTCTGCCAGGCTAATTTTTAATTTTTTTCTAGACTTCATAGTAGCAGCATTTTATTTAATTAAAAATGTTAAAAAAATTTAGACATTACAGATTCAGAACCCACTATTTCAATTAACTGAAGAAAAATAGGAGGTTGGGCTAAGACTTTGACAAATTGTAAATTCATCCACAGTATTATAGAACGAAAAGAACAAAAATAGCAATAGTTTATACATGTCTTTTAAAAAGCAAGTTTAGAAAGAGACTAGATTCAGTCAAACCTAAACCTGTAAATTATAAAAGAACCTTGAGATTCATCCAGTTGTTTGCCTCCTCCTCTTTCCCATTTCCGTGGAGCCAGTCACTACTGTTGGTTCTTCAAAACTCCTTTTATGTGCCAACTTCTCTAAGAAAACTTTACTGACCCAAGGTCTCAATAAGATATCATTATTGTGTTCTTCCAAAATCTCTGTTATAGTACTTCTTCTTTTTATGTTAACAATCACTTCATTATACTGAAAAGAATAGATATTTATTTACATTATGGTATTTGCTGAGACAAACTATAGAAGGTATTGCAGAGTTTTATTTTATTTTATTTCAATAGTTTTTGGGGAACAGATGATTTTTGGTTACATGGATAAATTCTTTAGCAGCAGTTTCTGAGATTTTGGTGCACCCATCACCCGAGCAGTGTACACTGTACCCAATGTGTATTCTTTTATCCCTTACCGTCCTCCTACCTTACCCCCAAGTCCCCCAAATTCATTATATCATTCCTATGCCTTTGCATCCTCATAGCTTAGCTCCCACTTATAAGTGAGAACATACAATGTTTGGTTTTCCATTCCTGAGTTACTCCACTTAGAGTAATGATCTCCAACTCCACCCAGGTTGCTGTGAATGCCATTATTTCATTCCTTTTTATGGCTGAGTAGTATTCCATGGTGTATATATTCCACATTTTCTTTATCCACTCCTTGGTTGATAGGCATTTTTGTTTCATTTATCTTTTGTGTTGTTTTTTTGTTTCAATTTCTTTTAGTTCTGTTCTGATCTTTGTACTATTTTCTGCTTTGTTTGGGTTTGGTTTGCTCATATTTCTCTAGTTCCTTGAGGTGTTGACCTTAGATTGTCTATTTACACTCTTTCAGACCTTTTTTTTTTTTTTTTTTTTTTTTTTTTATACAAGCTCTGGCTCTATTGCCCGGACTGGAGTGCAGTGACACAGTCTTGTCTCATTTCAACCTCCACCTCCTGGGCTTAAGCCATCCTTCCACCTCAGCCTCCCGAGTAGCTGAGACTACAGGCATACGCCACCACACCCGGCTAAGTTTTGTATTTTTTGTAGAGGCAGGGTTTGCCATGTTACCCAGGCTGGTCTCAAACTCCTAAGCTTGAGCAATCCACCTGTCTTCCAAAGTGCTGGGATTATACGCATGAACCACTGCATCTAACCTCTGTCAGACTTTTTGATGTAGACATTAAATGCTATCAAATTTTCTCTTAGCACTGCTTTTGCTATGTCTCGGGTTTTAGTAAGTTGTGTCACTATTATTGTTTACTTCAAAGAATTTTTTAAATTTCTATCTTGATTTCATTGTTGACCCAAAGATTATTCAAGAGCAGATTATTTAATGTCCATAGTTTTGAGGGTTCCTTTTGTAGTTAATTTCCAGTTTTATTCTACTGTGGTCTAAGAGGATACTTGATATAATTTTGATTTTCTTAAATTTATTGACACTTATTTTGTGATTTATCATATGGTCTATTTTGGAGAATGTTCCATGTGCTAATAAAATAATGTATATTCTGCAGTGGTTTGGATCCATTGTTGGGGAGCTAGTGTGGTCTTTTGAGGGTGTTATAGAACCTTGTTTTATTATATTACTAGAATTACTTTTCTGATTCCTTCTCATTTGGGTAGACTATTTCACTGGAAAAATCTAGAACTGAAAGCCTGCTATTCAGATTGATTTATACCACAGAGTGATCCCTTGTTGCAGTGCTTTCCCCCTTCCCCTAGGGATGGGGCGTCCTGAGAGCTGGACTGCAGTGATAATTATTGCTCTTTGGGGTCTAGCAATCCAGTAGGTCTGCCAGGCTCTGGGCTGGTGCTGGGGAATATCTGCAAAGCGTCTTGTGATATGATCCATCTTCAGGTCTCCTAGACATGGATAACAGCACCTGCTCTAGTGGAGGTGACAAGGGAGTGAAGTACACTATTTGAGAGTCCTTTGTTGTAGATGTGTTTAGTGGGCTGGCTCTCTCAAATGCTGGTTATTCAAGCAGTGAAACTGTCATGTGGACAGACACAGGACCTCTGGTTAGCCAGGATGTTGCAGGCAGTGGAATTATCCAGTCTACCATTATGGGCATTTAGGTTGGTTCTGTCCTTGCCATTGTGACTACTGCTGCGGTGAACATACGCATGCATGTGTCTTTATGGTAGAGTGATTTATATTCTTTTAATGTACCCAATAATAGGATTGCTGGGTTGAAAGGAGTTCTGTTTTAAGTTATTTGAGAAATCACCAAACTGCTTTCCACAGAGGCTGAACTAATTTACATTCCCACCACCGTATAAGTGGTCCCTTTTCTCCACATTGTTACCATCATCTGTGATGTTTTGACTTTTAAATAATAGCATTCTGACTGCTATGAGTTGGTAGCTCATTGTGGTTATTGCTCTAATGACTAGTGATGCTAAGCATTTTTTTCATATGCTTGTTGGCCACAATATGTCTTCTTTTGAAAAATGTACATTCATGTTCTTTGCCCACTTTCTAATGGGCTGTTTGTTTTTTGCTTGTTAATTTAAATTCCTTGCAGATTCTGGATATTAGACCTTTGTCAGATGCATAGCTTGCAAATATTTTCTCCCATTCTGTGGGTTGTCTGTTTACTCTGTTGATAGGTTTTTTGTTGTTGTTTTTGTGTTTATTTGTTTCACTGTGCTCTTTAATTAGGTCCTATTTGTCAATTTTTGCTTTTGTTGCAATTGCTTTTGGTGTCTTCATCATGAAATCTTTGCCAGAGCCTATGTCCAGAATGGTATTTCCTAGGTTTTCTTCTAGGGCTTTTATAGTTTTAGGTTTTACCTTTAAGTCTTTAACCCATGTTGAGTTGATTTTTGTATATGGTTTAAGGAAGGACTTCAGCTTCAATCTTCTGCATATGGCTAGCCAGTTATTCCAACACCATTTATTGAATAGGGAGTCCTTTGCCCATTGCTTTTGTCAACTTTGTTGAATATGAGATGGTTGTAGGTTTACGGTTTTATTTCTAGGCTCTCTATTCTGTTCTATTGGTCTGTATGTCTGTTTTTATATCAATACCATGCTGTTTTGGTGATTGTAACCTTATAGTATAGTTTGAAGTTGGGTAACAGTGATGCCTCCAGCCTTGTTCTTTTGCTTAGGATTGCCTTGACTATTCAGGCTCTTTTTTGGTTCCATGTGAATTTTAGAATTTTTTTTTTCTTTCTAATTCTGAGAAGAATGTTATTGGTAGTTTGATAGGGATAGCATTGAATCAATAAATTGCTCTGGGCAGTATGGCCATTTTAACAATATTGATTCTTCTTACCCATGAGCATGGAATATTTTTCCATTTGTGTCATCTCTGATTTCTTTTTTTTTTCCCCCATCTTTGGCCTCTTCCCTGTAAGTAGTCATCTCTGATATCTTTGAGCGATGTTGTAATTCTTGTTGTAGAGATTGTTCACCTCCCTGATTAGCTGTATTCTTAGGTGTGTATGTGTCTGTCATGAAAGGAATTATGCTCTTCATTGGGCATTCAGTGTGGACACCGTTGGTGTTATAGAAATGCTACTGATAGTTGTACATTGATTTTGCATCCCAAAACTTTGCTAAAATTGTTTATAAGCTCAAAGAACTTTTGGGTAGATACTATGGCGTTTTCTAGGTACAAAATTATTTTGTATTTTTATTTATTGATTTACTTTTTCTTATGTTACCTTGTCCAAGATCTAGTTATAAAATTGTATCATCTGTAAATATAGTTTGACTTCCTCTTTTCCTATTTAAATGCCTTTTATTTCTTTTATTTTTTATTTCTTTATTTTTTTTTTTTTTTTTTTTTTTTTGAGACAGAGTCTCGCCCTGTCGCCCAGGCTGGAGTGCAATAGCACAATCTTAGCTCACTGCAACCTCTGCCTCCTGGGTTCAACTGATTCTCCTGCTTCAGTTCCTGAGTAGCTGGGATTACAGGTGCTCACCACCTCGCCTGGCTAATTTTTTGTGTCTTTAATAGAAACAGCATTTCGCCATGTTGGCCAGGCTGGTCTCGAACTCTTGACCTTGTGGTCGGCCCCCCCCCGTGGCCTCACACAGTGCTGGGAATACAAGCGTGATCCACCACGCCCGGCCCCCTGTTATTTTTTATTTTTTCTTGCCTGATTGCTCTAGTTAGGAGTTCCAGTACTATGTTGAGTAGGAGTTGTGAGAGTGGGCATTTTTGTCTTGTTCCGGTTCTCAAACAGAATGCTTCTAACTTTTGCCTGTACTGTATGATGTTGGCTGTGGGTTTGTCATAGATGGCTGTTATTATTTTGAAATATATTCTTTCAGTGCCTAGTTTGTTGAAGGTCTTCAATATGGATATTGAATATAATCAAAAGCCTTTTGTGCATCTATTGAGATGATCATGTGGTTTTTGTTTCTAGTACTGTTTATGTGGTCAGGGTGTCCTATTTCAGATCCTTTGAGTACTGCTTTGTGAAGAAAGACCTGGTGTTCTCTATGAGCCAAAAAAAAAAAACAAAAAAAACCCCTGCTTTTTCAGTTCCCTTCCAGCTTTGTGCTGTGATAATCTTGTCCACCTCTGCCTTATTTTAACTTAAATTCTCACCCATACCAATAAGAACTACTGAGAGAGAAGGCTTGGTGTAGGTATTTTACATGGATTTATTTGCACTATTTGAATTTCAAACTAGAATCACTTTCTAAATTCTTTCAAAAATTTTTAGAGTATGGAAGAAGTTATTGGAGTAGTGTTTTTTGTCAGTGCTTACTTTGTTATAATTCTGAGATTATTTCTACTATGAGAATTAATGAGAAAACATTTAATGAGCAGCAAAAGAATAAAAGAAGTATTTGATTCTATTCTATTGGGTTTTTTTCTAGTTGCTGTTGAAGACTATATGAATCTGAACAGTATGAGAAAACTATAGAACTTAGAAATACTGAGTCAATAGAAATACCAAGTTTCAACAAGCACAAAGCCAAGAAAACCAGTGATGCCAGATACTGAATTTCTATGGCACTGATCTTTGAACACCCAGCAGGAATAAACTACTGAGTGCAGATACCATGGCAATGCAATGAAATTATTCTAGTGTTTTAAGACATCCAATTAGTCAATCATTTTAGTTAATTGAGATTTTTGTAATGTTGCCTAATCTTGTTTTGGCTGCTTTCTACACCTAAAGCATAGTGTTGGATATATCATAGGCGGGCTCTCAAAAAATGTTTTTTTACTAATTTCTAGTGACAAAGTGCTTGCCAAAAATACCCTTTCATGGAAGCTGGTATCCTTGAACAATCCAGTCCTCATAATCACACCAGGTTTCCCATTGGAAAAAACCACATTTAAGTATGTCATATTTTTGGGAGCCATTAAAAATGGCATCCTTACCATGCTTCTGTTTTCTCTTTGCAAGCAACACACCATGTGTGTCAACTGTTTATTGAAAGCCAAGTCTCTTTAAACGTTTGACTTTTTTGCCTGCACATATTCAATTTTGTTTATACTAGGACCCAGGTGTTTGCCAGTACATACATACGTAGCTAGAAAAGCATGACAGTCTTACACAGTGCCCTGCAAAGGAGCTAGCACTAGGAAAGAATAGGTTAAATGAGCAATCATCACAGAATTTCAGAAGATAATCATTTCTGCTCAGTTAATTTATCAAAGGAAAGCCTAGAATTACAAATCAAGACAATCAGGTAACATGAGTAAAAGATGCCCAGGAAAGATTTGGGGTCAAGTTCTTAGTTCTTCATATCAAGAGCCCTGTGCAGGGGATGGGGGTAAAAAAAAAAAAAAAGAGTACAGATTTTGCCTTAAGGTGTTTGGACTATGGTTAGTAAACCAGATAAAACTATTGAGGGCTGTGAACAATGAGGTGTTCTTTTAGGGAGAGATTCACTGGGGAGTGGAATGGCTAGGAAAAGCCTTAAAAAAAGGACAGGACCTAAGTTGGCCTTTGAGGGTTAGTACAGAAGAGGAAGGATAGCATCTCAAGGAATTGACTGTTCTTGGGACTTCTGGGGAAATAGTGAGTAGACCAGTCCATCTGGTTGTTTGGATGCAAAGAAAGGGTGGGAGATAATATGAGAAGCTTGTTTAGGGTCAGATTGTGTGGGAAACTTTTGAAGGTCTGGCTAGGGAACTTGGACTTTATCATACAGACAGTCCATTAAAAGTGTTTGTTATGGGTCCTTGTGGTTGTTGTTTTAATTTTAGTTTGGAGTAATGTTAAGTATAGATTTAGAAGCTCAGAAGAGTTAGTGGTGAAGAAAAATGATTAGTTTATTTCAAAAGTGATAGCTCTACTTTTTATAGTGTCACTGCAGATTATCGTGTATGGAGGTTCCGATTATAATCTCACTGTTAATCAGCCTGTACAAGTAGCACTAGTGTATAACAATCTCTTGGCCAGGCAACACTGGTGCTTCATACTGCTTTCCCAAATTTTTTTTTTCCTTGAGACGGAGTCTGTCTCTGTTGCCCAGGCTGGAGTGCAGTGGTGTGATCTTGGCTCACTGCAATTGCTGCCTTCTAGGTTCAAGCGATTCTCCTGCTTCAGCCTCCTGAGTAGCTGGGATTACAGGTGCACACCACCACGCTCGGCTAATTTTTGTATTTTTAGTACAGATGGGATTTGCCATGTTGGCCAGGCTGGTCTCGAACTCCTGACCTCAGGTGATCCATTGGCTTGGCCTTCCAAAGTACTGGGATTACAGGTGTGAGCCACCACACCTGGCCTGCTTTCCTAAATTTGAATTGCTTGCAAATTTGTTTCATTTGCTCCATCATTGTCTTTCTGTCATTAACATACTATTTAAATATTTTCAAAAGTATAAACTTATATGGAATTTCTGCAGGGGTTTAAGAAGGCACTAGGTTACCAAAGCAAAATTTCCCAAGACTTGGAGACCTGTGATCAATGGGAGGATTTTTGGATCTTCATCTGAATTTAGCTATATTAACCATTGAAATAATCCTACAAAATGCCTAGATGAGATAGCTTTACAGGTAAGTTTTATCAGACCTTCATGGAACAGATAAACCATAGAAGAATTAAACTGTTTCAGAAAAGAGATAAAGTGAGAAAGCTGCCCATGTCAGGTTTTAAAGTTAGTATAATCTTGATACAGAAACAAGGAAGGACAGTAGGTATAAGAAAATGAAAAGTGAATCTTCTGAAAATGGATTTGAAACATCTAAATACAGTACTAGCAAATTGAATGTATCATTATATTAAGAAACAAAACATCAAGATCAATTATTTCATTTAATAGTTTAAACCAAATAAAGTTAACCAAAACTTCCTTTGGTAGACATCACACTTAACAGTAAAACTACAGACCTGTTCCTTCTAAAGTTAAGAACAGTGCATGGTGCCCGCAGTCAGCCTTAATATTTACTAATCAACTGAACTTCCTGGTTAATTCCAGAAGACAAGAAAAAGAAAAGAGAGGACCAAGCTGTCTGTATTTGAAGACTATGTGGTTATCCATAGAAAATTCAAGAGAATCTGCCTGGCATGGTGACTCAGGCCTGTAATCCCAGTACTTTGGGAGGCTAAGGTGGGTAGATCACCTTGAGGTCAGGAGTTTGAGACCAGCCTTACCAACATGGTGAAACCCTGTCTCTACTAAAAACCAGGCGTGGTGGCACATGCCTGTCATTCTAGCTACTCGGGAGGGTGAGGCAGGAGAATCACTTGAACCTGGGAGATGGAGGTTGCAGTGAGCCAAGATTGCGCCATTGTACTCCAGCCTGGGCAACAAGGGTGAAACTCCATCTAAAAAAAAAGAAAAGAAAATTCAAGAAAATCCACAAATTATTAGAGCTATTAATATCAGTTCTGCAAGGTTGCTGAGTTTCAGATCAGTAACCTTTTGATTGAACCATATGAAATTATAATTTATGTAGGCCAAAATGCTCAAATAAATATATATTTGCAGTTTCATATGATTTTTTTGAATTATTATTATATCATTTATTGAGTATTTTCTTTTTTTTTTTTAATTGTACTTTAGGTTCTTGGGTACATGTGCAGATCATGCAGGATTGTTGCATAGGTACACAAATGGCAATGTGGTTTGCTGCCTCCATCCCCCCGTTACCTACCTCTGGCATTTCTCTCCATGTTATCCTTTCCCGACCTCCCCAGCCCCCTGCTGTCCCTCCCTTGGCCCCCACCAACAGACTCCAGTGTATGCTGCTCCCCTCTCTGTGTCCATGTGTTCTCATTGTTCATCACCCACCTATGAGTGAGAATATGCGGTGTTTGGTTTTCTGTTCTTGTGTCAGTTTGCTGAGAATTATGGTTTCCAGATTCATTCATGTCCCTACAAAGGACACAAGCTCATCATTTTTTATGGCTGCATAGTATTCCATGGTGTATATGTGCCACATTTTCCTTGTTCAGTCTATCATCAGTGGGCATTTGGGTTGGTTACAGGTCTTTGCTATTGTAAACAGTGCCGCTATGAACATGTGTGCATGTGTCTTTACAATAGAATGATTTATAATCCTTTGGGTATATACCCAGTAATAGGATTGCTGGGTCAAATGGAATTTCTATTTCTAGGTTCTTGAGGAAGTGCCACACTGTCTTCAACAATGGTTGAACTAATTTACACTCCCACCAACAGTGTAAAAGTGTTCCTATCTCTCCACATCCTCTCCAGCATCTGTTGTCTCCAGATTTTTTAATGATCACCATTCTAACTGGCATGAGGTGGTATCTCAATGTGGTTTTGATTTGCATTTCTCTAATAATCAGTGATGAGCATTTTTTCATGTTTGTTGGCCTCATATATGTCTTCTTTTGAAAAATGTCTGTTCATATCCTTTGCCCACTTTTGGATGGATTTGTTTGTTTTTTTTCTTGTAAATCTGTTTTGGCTCTTTGTAGATTCTGGATATTAGCCCTTTGTCAGATGGGTAGATTGCAAAAATTTTTTCCCGTTCTGTTGTTTGCTGGTTCACTCTAATGACTGTTTCTTTTGCTGTACAGAAGCTCTGGAGTTTAATTAGGTCCCACTTTGTCTATTTTGGCTTTTGCTGCCAATTCTTTTGGTGTTTTAGTCATGAAGTCCTTGCCTATGCCTATGTCCTGAATGGTTTTGCCTAGGTTTTCTTCTAGGGTTTTTATGGTGTTAGGTCTTATGTTTAAGTCTTTAATCCATCTGGAGTTAATTTTAGTGTAAGGT
>CAUYLG010000347.1:0-28225 GCA_963573385.1 Cacajao melanocephalus | reverse complement strand
GTAATTTTAGAATCAATGTAACACTGACCTGGCCAATACTGCCTTTTGCTACTTCATTTGGCACTAAGAGTCCTGAAAGTGAATGAAAGGAAGGTCTTCCTTCCTCAGGATGAGACATCTCTGGGCATAACTCACATCTCCTATCAGTGACTCAAGAAAGAAGCCCTGACAAGAGTGGGAACCTGATGGAAACACAGGGCCTCTGGTGACGTCTTTGCCTCTCCTTTTGTTCCCGGAGGACACGACCCAACTCTCTGCAGGGACTCATCTCCTTCCCACCCCCCAATCCCATCGCTCAAGGACTTGGCAAGCCAACCTCACCTTCCTCTTTGGCTTGGACAAGGCAAACTCAGGCCAGAGTCAGTATTATCAGTAAGAGGCTCCATCTGTGGTTTCCTTCTCACCGTGTGGCCTGAGTGGGAACACATGCCCTGCCCTCTCCACTGAGCAGTCACGGAGGCCGCCATGGGAGGACTGTGGCCAGCTGGCTCATGCAGTCACCAGCGCTTTGCTTCAGGGCATGTGTGGTACAAGTCTAAGCTGAGCAACCCAGAGAACTGTGAGGATTTCTATAATCACTTAAAGCAGGGACAGTTTTAGCTGGGTAGTTTGCAAAGTTGTCTCTAAGTGCTATAGCTGATGGTTAGAATGCGTGATCTGTGTCCACTTGAGTTGAGCATTCTTTTAGTAATAAAGGATTTTGGTTATATTTTAATTCTTTAGAACTGATTCTCATTCTTGTCAATCAACTGTGAATTTTCTGTGTTAATTTCTAGCAGAGGTAATAGAGTGAATACAAAATCATAGGTGTATTAATGTCCAGATTGAAAAGTATACTCAACAAACCAGGAACTGAGCTGAAAAAGGGATCATTTCCCAGTGGGCCTTAAGCCCTACATAAATCCCCGTGCAAAAATCGAGAAAAAGAGACAGAAAGTGACTCGCCTAAGGCTGGAAAGTGAGTGGCTGACTGACTGGCAGAGGGCTGGAAATCAAATCCAAATCTCCTGACCTCTAATTTCACAGGGTGCACTGGCTTCCCAAGGCTCTATTTTACAGTTAAATGGCTTAACAAGGGCTTTACTGGATTGAAGTCAACATTGAAGGACATTAGATTCCATCGGCACAGTCTTTGGCCCCTTGTCTCTAATGAGAATTTGCCCAGTTTAAATTTGAACATTGGATCTAACCTGAGGGATCTTGACTTTCAGCCTGAAACTCTGGAAAAGACTTAGTTACCTTAGGAGTTCCTGCTACAAAGTTAGAGTCAAGAACCCTCTTCAGCAAAGGTGAGCTGGCCTCAGTGGTAAAAGGGAAATGAGCTGCTTTAAATCACCACCCTCTCACCAATAATCAAGACAAATTTCTTCTAACATAGACGTATTGTGTTTTTAGGAGGGCTGGGGGTTATCCAAGGTTCTGAGTAGGAGGTCTTTCCTCTACGATAGAACTATGGTTTAATTTCCCAAAGTCTTTCTTGCATAAATAACATAGTACATTGACTCTGATTTCTAATGTTGCTTTTCTCCAAGTGGATTAAGAACTTAGAGACATTTGCTTAATAATATGGGTGCAAGATCCTTCTAAGATTTTTACTTTCATTCCAACTTTTTTTACTGCTATCTTCTTTATAACTAATTCATTGGTGACTTCTGTAGCACTCACTGTTATCAATGTTTTTCCGAAACATTCTACTGTTATATACACAAAGTTGTAAGACATGAGATGTTAGGTACTTAGAAGACTACCTAACACAGAGTAAGTACTCAATGAATGTTAGTCATCTATTTTTTCTCACTCATATTTCATTTATTTAACAATTACTCAATTACAATAACAAATTTAACTAGTCCAAACAAGTGTAGGAATTCACACAATTGGCTCTTGGTATACTTTCAGTCCAAATGGAGGCAACAAAATTATAGTGGCACGTAAGACAACAACAAAAAAAACATGTAGCAATAGATACCAGTAGTATGTTTTGCAGAAGGAATGGAGACCAGCAGGTAAGTTAAACGGAGGTCAATTTAGAGAACTGCTGCTTTGATGAAGCTCTAACCTCTAGCCTGTAGACCCTATCCCCAGCCAGGGCTGATGCTTAATGTACACAGTCTGTGGCCCACACAGAGATGTCCAGCTGGGAGATTGAGTGGGGGTTGGAACCCATCTTTGCCCCAAAGGAAGAGACACCTTTCCCTAATTCACATGTCCATTCTCCCTCCTTCTGCCCCAACCATGCCTCCTACTCAAGTCCATGCATTATTTACATAGAACACAATTAGGCAGGGCTATCAGGTTAAAGCATTGTCAATGTTGCTCTCATTGAAAACAACAGCACAAACAACATGCTCGCCTATGAAATGTGATTAATTCTTTCAGACATGGCTCATGGTGACTTGGGCCACACCACCAGGACAGCAGCTCTGCTCTGCACCGAGCCTAGCTGTGAGCCTGGCCACATCCCAAAGTGCTTCACACTCTCACTTCACCCTCAGAGGCAGACAAGAGGACTGCAAAGGACCCATGTGTCTCCCATGCTCTCTGAAAAGGACTCCCATTTCTCCTGGGGACCAAAATAACAACAAAAGTAGCTTTTTATTTGTAGAGCAGACAACTTTTTCAAACTACCCAGCTAAAACTGTCCCTGCTTTAAGTGCTAAAGCACTGTCAATTATTCATTGACAGTACTTTAGTTATTTTAACTCTAGCAATCTCATGTGAATTATCTTGTGTAGTATTCCAAAAATCCCTTGCTATTCACA
Source organism: Cacajao melanocephalus (assembly GCA_963573385.1). Taxonomy (NCBI): domain Eukaryota; kingdom Metazoa; phylum Chordata; class Mammalia; order Primates; family Pitheciidae; genus Cacajao; species Cacajao melanocephalus. The sequence goes on along the minus strand of CAUYLG010000347.1, from coordinate 25,463 downwards.
TCTATTTGGTTCCTGAGTTCAGACTCTAAGGAATTCTATGTTATCTAAATTAATTTGATTTTCAAGTTTCAGAAAGTAAGTAACAAGTTTGAAAAAGATTTGTCAGAATTGTTTTATTCCTAAATTCAGAATGTGAAAAATATTTACTTTCAATGGGTTACTAGATTTGATTTGCTAATTTATAACCCCATATTTTCATAAGTGATTCTGGACAAATTGTTTTGGGTTCTTCGGTAGGTTTTAACATCAGGATTATGACAAATTCATAAAAATGGTTAATTTGCTATCTCAGTCTATGTCCTGGAAGAGTTCTCAAAATATTTCATAGATTTCACTTATAAAAATGCCTACCTTGGTGTATTTTTTAGTGTAGCAATTTGACATTTAAAATGTTTTTTGAAAAATTTTATGGTCTTATTTTTTAAAGTTTATTCTGGAGGGAGGTCTATTAAGATTTTACACCTCCAGTTAATTCTGATGTCAACTTATTAAAAATCACAGATTTTTTTCCAGATTTTCTGATATGTTATAAAAATATCTATAATACCAACTTTTAAGTTCATTGTTTTTAAATTTCTTTTTTGTGGAGATGAGGGGAGTCTCACTATGTTACCTAAGCTGGTCTTGGAAGCCCCAGCCTCAAGCCTCTCTCCAACTTCAGCCTCCCAAAGTGCTGGGATTACAGGCATGAACCACTGCACCCTGCCTTAAGCTTTTAAATTGAGATAAAATTCACATAGCATAATATTCACCCTTTTAAAGTGTACAGTTGAGTGGTCTGTAGTATTTGAACAAAACACTTTCTACCCATTCCACATTTTCATTACCCCAAATGATACAGTTAAGTTTTAATATATAGTCTTTTTGGCCAGGTGTGATGGCTCACGCCTGTCATACCAGCACTTTTGGATGCCGAGGCAGGCGGATCACCTGAGGTTGGGAGTTCAAGACTAGCCTGGCCAATATGAAGAAACTCCATCTCTACTAAAAATACAAAAAAATTAGCTGGGCATGGTGGTGCATGCCTGTAATACCAGCTACTCAAGAGTCTGAGGCAGGATAATTGCTGGAACCCGGGAGTCAGAGGTTGAAGTGAGGAGAGATCGTGCCACTGCACTCCAGCCTGGGCGATAGAGTGAGACTTTGTCTCAAAAAAAAAAAAAAAAAAAAATATATATATATATATATAGACAGAAAGAGAGAGAGAGAGTCATTTCAATTTCTCATTTACAATATTATTTGTCATTCTTATTTCACCTCTGGAATCATTAAAGTTTGTCTCCTTTTTTTCCTCTTCCATCAAATATCAAATTTTGTATTTTATTTAGATCCAGTTTTTTCTTTCAGTTATTTCTGCCTTTTAAAATAATACCTAGCCAGGCGTGGTGGTGCATGCCTTTAATCCTAACTACTTGGGAGGCTGAGGCAGAACACCTTGAACCCTGGAGGTGGAGGTTGCAGTGAGCTGAGATCATGCCATTGCGCTACAGCCTGGACAACAAGAGTGAGACTCAGTCTCAAAAAAAAAAAAAATTAAAATAAAAAAATTAAATAAAAATAAAAATAAAAACAAATACCTCCTTCCTCCCACAATTCATTTCAGCTTGTTTTAGTTTCCTGGGTTCTATTATTTTATTTACTCTTCCTAGTATTACAATATATGGATGAATATTAGGTAATAAAACTTCCAATATAACTTTTCAATTGTTTTCATTTTCATGTACCTTTAAGTAATGTACATATTAGGGGACGGGCATGGTGGCTCACGCCTGTAATCCCAGCACTTTGGGAGGCCATGGCAGGCAGACCATTTGAGGACAGGAGTTCAAGACCAGCTTGACCTAGTGAAACACCGTCTCTACTAAAATACAAAAATTAGTCTAGCGCGGTGGCAGGTGCCTGTAATCCCAACTACTCGGGAGGCTGAGGCAGGAGAATCGCTTGAACCCAGGAGGCAGAGGTTGCAGTGAGCCAAGATTGCACCACTGCACTCCAGCCTGAGAGACAGAGCAAGACTTCCTCTAAAAAAAAAATAAAAAATGAAAAACAATGTATATATTAGGGATTTATTCCTTAACCCATGTTAATTAAGAGGGAATATTGAATTAATAATCATATATTTGATGGCTATCCTATTGTACTGCTTCTTCTGGTCAAATAATGTGGCCAGTATGTTTTCTGCTTTTTGGGGGGAAATATTAGAAAAACTGTTATAATCTCTTCCTGGTTTTTTGAGAGCTGTGCTTTCTACTATGCATCATATTTACAGGGTTTCAGGTTGGTACTCTTTTTTTTTTTTTTTTTTTGAGACAGTTTCACTCTGTCACCCAGTCTGGAGTGTGCAATGGCACAATCTCAGCTCACTGTAACTTCCACCTCCCAGGTTCAAGCAATCCTCCCACCTCAGCCTCCTGAGTAGCTAGGATTATATGCATGCAATACCATGCCTGGCTAATTTTTTTTGTATTTTTAGTAGAGATGGGCTTTCACCACCATGTTGGCCAGGCTGGTCTCGAACTCCTGACCTCAAGTGATCCACCTACCTTAGCCTCCCAAAGTGCTACTATTACAGATGTGAGCCACCGTGCCCGTTCTCAGACTGGTATTCTTTATGTAGCATAAATGATGAAATCTGAACAAAGACTATTCACACATACATTCTTTCTTCCTTTTAAAATTCCATGCTGAATAATAATGATGGGGAAAGGCTTTGTTATACCCATTACAAGTGTTTCTCTTTTCCCACCATGAATTATAAATTTGCCAAAGGTAAACAACATGGTTAAAATCATTTCCATAAATCTTAAGAAACTTATCATAATGAGCATATCACTGATAATAGTGGAAACCTTTTACTAAGCCTAATAACAGTTTGAAGTAGTATACATTTATTATTCATTGACTCCTCACAGCAAACCAATACATACAGCCTGATTATATATACCTAGATATGATTTTTTAAAACACCACTAACACCTGTAAGAAAAAAAATCAGGCCAGTGAGGTCGCTCACACCTGTAATCCCAGCACTTTGAGAAGCTGAGACAGGCGGATGACAAGGTCAAGAGTTCAAGACCAGCTTGGCCGAAATAGTGAAACACTGTCTCTACTAAAAATACAAAAATTAGCCAAGCATGGTAGGGCGCACCTGTAGTCCCAGCTACTTAGGAGGCTGAGGCAGGAAAACTGCTTGAACCTGGGAGGTGGAGGTTGTGGTGAGCCGATATCACACCACGGCACTCCAGCCTGGGCAACAGAGTGAGACTCCATTATAAAAGTTAAAATAAAAATATTTCATATCTGGATTGATAAACAACACTTTCATAACAGTCATTACTTTCTAGTGTGGCACTGGGATTAGGTTTGATGTAAAGGAACAAAAAAGTTCCCAAGAAGAAAATTTGGATAATTTTAGCAATTAAAATAAATGTTTTAAAAGTAAAAACAAGCATCCAAAGATAAATTTTGGGTCATAATAAGGAGGTCAGCTTTTATACCTGCAAAAATTTCGAGGTAACCATAACATGAATAGTCATTTTAAAGCCATTAAATATGTCATGAAAATAATAAAAATCTATGTTTATTGAAATGGCACTCATGAATTTGTTGGCATGAGAAAAGCAGTGAAAGGTACAGCACACACACCATAATTACACTTTCCTAAAAAGCAAAGTATAGCAGGATTTTCTCTACCAAATTGAGAGTAGCCATCTGTAAGTATGATTACAATTATTTTTTGCTTTTTAGTTTATAATTTTTGTGATTTTTGGCTTAATAACTAAAAGTGTAAATTTGTAAAATAAAACTAAAAGATTAACACTGACTTCAAAAACAAAGTTATAACTCACAAGGAATTTAAAAATATTAAAGGTAACAATTCAAACCGTGCGATACTGGTGCAAACACAAATACACAGATGAGAAAAGATAGCCCTAAAAACACAAGCAAATATAAACAAGAATATAATGCATCACCAAGAAAGCAGAACCAAACAATGAAAGAAAGAACTACAGAACAGCTGGCGTTGGTATATGGTGGAGGGCCGGGGAGAGGGAATCTCAATTTAGACTCTGAATTTATAACTTGGAAATACATTTGGATACAAAATTTAAATACAAAGTTATAAAAAACTGTGAAAGAGGGTAACTATTAGACGTGAATTTTGGTTTAAAATATGAGGAAGGTGACAGGAGCTTTAATTTTTACTATTCATTAGCATGAATTCCCTGATGACGAATGAGATCTGAGCCACTACTAAAAGCCTTCCCACATTCCCTACAGTTATAGGGCTTTTCACCAGTGTGAATTCTCAGATGTCGAGTAAGGTTTGAGCATTTATTAAAGGCCTTTCCACATTCATTACATTCATATGGTTTTTCATCGGTATGAATTCTCTGATGTTGGAAAAGTTGTGAGTTCTGAGTAAAGGCCTTCCCACATTCAAGACATTCAAAGGGTTTCTCACCAGCGTGAATTCTCTGATGCTGACGAAGCTGTGAGCTCTGAGTAAAAGCCTTCCCACATTCCTTTCAATCATAGGGTTTCTCACAAGTGTGAATTCTTTGATGATTAGTAAGCGCTGAGCCACTGCTAAAGGCTTTGCCACATTCCTTGCACTCATAGGGTTTCTCACCGGTATGAATTCTCTGATGTTGAACAAGCTTTGAGCTCTGGGTAAAGGCTTTCCCACATTCCTTACATTCATAGGGTTTCTCACCTGTATGAATTCGCACATGTTGAAAAAGTTGTGAGCTCTTAGTAAAGGCTTTCCCACATACTTTACATTCATAAGGCTTCTCACCAGTGTGAATTCGCTGATGGTCAATAAGATTTGAGCAATAACTAAAGGCCTTCCCACATTCCTTACATTCATAGGGTTTCTTACCGGTATGGATTCTCTGATGTTGAGAAAGGTATGAGCTACAACTGAAGGCCTTTCCACATTCCTTACATTCAAAGGGTTTTTCACCAGTATGAATTTTCAGATGCCGAGTAACGTGTGAACCACAACTAAAGAATTTCCCGCACTCTTTACATTCATAAGACTTTTCACCAATGTGAATTCTCTGATGTTGAATAAACTGTGAGTTCTGACTAAAGGCCTTTCCACATTTCTTACACTCATAGGGTCTGTGTTCATCATTAATTATTTGATGGAGAGTAAGGAATGTCTGTTGAATAAACGTGGGCATGTATTCAGGAGTGAATATTTCTTGACTGAAATGCCCATTTTGATATCCCAGTTGTTTTGCAAGGTGGCTTCTATATTCCAAAACATCTCCAAAACTGGAGTACTCAAGGCCATACTTTGTAAGTCCCATTATCTCCCTCTGGCATAATTCTATTTCATAAACTTCCTTCTTTAGAGATAATAACTTGGTTTCACACATTGATTCCAGATCTGAAAGAAAATAAAATGATAAATGTTCTTTCTTCCTATTTGTGAAAAGTCAAACTTTCATAATAGAAATGGAAAAATTAAAGTGAGAATAGTATCTACTAGGTAGATGACACAGGGTTCACAGGATATCTGTGCAATCTGAAAAAGTGGACAAGGAAGATGCAGAAATTAGTAAGATAATGCAGGAATCAGAAGGTGACTATGCAAATAAGTTACTACAATGATACTCAAACACGGATGTGGATCAGAATCATCTGGAAAGGCTGGTAAATATACAATGGTTGGGCTATTTTCCATATTAAAACATGACTAGCCATATATATGCATATAAGTAGACATATGCATATATAAGTAGACATATGCATATATATGATATACATGTATCTACATAAGTATGCATGTGTGTATATAAGAGATAAGTGTATCACACAATATGTATAACATGAAGTGGATCATTTTCTAGCCTCCATTAAAGGTCTCCTGAGATAAATTCATATGAGGAAGATTCTTTGGCTCTGAGGTATAATATAGCCCCACAAAGAGCTTCAAAATCATGTGGAATTTCCTGACAGGGGTCTTATGTTATGCTAATAAGGTAATTCATGGTGGGCCCTAAGAAAGCTTCAGGGTGGGATCTGATTACCAGAAACTCTAGCTTGTGACGAGAGGGTTGAGACTTTTGGGCACACCTGTAATCCCAGCAGTTTGGGAGGCCGACGCAGGTGAATCACAAGGTCAAGAGATCAAGACCCTCCTGGCCAACATGGTGAAATCCCATCTCTACTAAAAACACAAAAATTAGCCAGGCGTGGTGGCACGTGCCTGTAGTCTCAGCTACTAGGGAGGCTGAGGCAGGAGAATCGCTTGAACCCAGGAAGTAGAGGTTGCAGTGAGATTGCGCCACTGCACTCCAGCCTGGTGACAGAGCGAGACTTTGTTTCAAAAAGAAAGAAAAAAAAATGAGGGTTGGGACTTTCAGCTGCCTGACCTCTGAGAAGGAGAGAGAGGCTAGAGACTGAGTTGCCAGGGATTTAATCAATTGTGCCTGTATAATAAAACCTCAACAAAAATGCTGGGCAGTAAACTCAGTGGAGCTTTCTGGTTGGCAAACGCACTGACGTGCTGGGTGTGTGACAAACGGACTCCACAGGGAGAGGGCATGGAAACTCTGTCCAGTTCCAGATCTTGCCCAAATATGTACCCTTTATAATAAAACTGTAGCTTTAAATACAACTTTCCTGATTTCTTTGAGTCATTGTTAACAAATTGAACCTGAGACCTTGGAGATTCCTTAATTTATTGCTGTTAGTTGGCTGACCTGCAGGTGGCCCAGGACTCCCAAGATTTGTAGCTGGCATCTGAAGTGAGGACAGTACTATGGAAGACTATGAGGTCTACACTAATTCTGAATAGTGTCAGAGGTGAAGTGTAGTATACGCAGGTAGGGTGGAAACAAAATAAGCTCTGTAATAAAGGATACAATGGATACAATTTGAAAGTGGTGGTTGGACACGGTGGCTCACGCCAGTAATCCCAGCACTTTGGGAGGCCGAGGAGGGTGGATCACCTGAGGTCGGGAACTTCAGACCAGCCTGGCCAACATGGCGAAACCCTATCTCTACTAAAAATACAAAAATTAGCAGGGCATGGTGGCAAATGCCTGTAATCCCAGCTCCTTGGGAGGCTGAAGCAGGAGAACCACTTGAACCCAGGAGGCGGAGGCTACAGTGAGCTGAGATCGCACCACTGCACTCCAGCTGGGTGACAGAGTGAGACTCCATCTCAAGAAAAAAAAAAAAAAGGAAGTGGTAACAGCAGGTTATTCACAAGAGGAAAGAGCCAGATGTAAGTCTAATGTATCGAACTAAGTTAATGTAAGTGTGTAAGTGACAGATAGGGAAACTCAGAATATTTTACGTGCTGGGGATTCAAGGGAAATATTGTTTGCCTTGGAATTAGATGCTGATCTTAGGCGGGAGGAGATTTGCTCATGTACCACCACAGTGAAAGCGAGAGAAGGCAGCTAAAGTTTAAGGAAGTTAGAAGGAAATTAAGACACAATACAACATACTGCCATGGAAAGGTAACAGGAATCAGAAGCAGATTGATGAGAGCTGACTGTCAATTCTAATACTTAATCGCTGTGTGCTCATAAGCAATTATTTAACCTCTAAGTCACCATTTCTTCATCTGTAAAAGAGCAATAATCCTTACCTCATGATTACTAGGGGAGGATACAGGAAAATGCATATAAATGTTTTGGAGTAAAGTATTCAGTATTTGATAGGTATTATTATGAAAGAATTTCTTATAAAAATGGGGATATTAGGCAAATTAAATAGTTTGAAGATACCAAAATGAAGCCTATTGGAGTAGATCAAAACAGGAACAGGGAATTCATTCCAACACAGTCTTTTTCCTCCTATCTCTATATGATCTTTCAGTAACTTTCATCTAGTTAAGCGCCCGAGTAAAGTTTTCAAAACTGTCCTCTTCCATCTTCCACTGGCAATGTCATCTTCCAAAGCAGAATCAACTCTTTCCCAGACCAGTGAAGGAGCCTTCTCAACCAGTCTCCCCACCAAGCTCCCCCACCCTTTAATCTATTCAGGGAATATCATTTGGGTTAGACTTCCACTGCTCAAAGTCCAAACTCCTCACAAGCTCCTACAAAGGCTGAATGCTGTGGTTTCTGCCTGTCTGTCCAACCCTCACTCTCCACTCCCACTTCATCGTGGGGCCCATCAACATTGGCTTTTAGTCCTTGAAACACACCAAGCTTCTCCCCAGCAGAGCCTTCACAGGGATTCTTCTCTCTGCCTGGAGTTTTCTTCTTTAGTAAAACATTAAACAAGACCTAGTGGCGAGCCTAGTGCTACATTAATTCTGAAGTAATGATGAGCATAAATATTTCAATATGCCTACAAAAACAGTAAAATAATAGGAATGTATCTGTGATTTCCATTCATGCCAAAGTCACAGGAACTACTACTCCTACTACTGGGACTACTATGGTTTGTCCCATACACTACAACAGGAAGAAATGCTGTATTTCAGTTAGAGGGTTTTAAATATAAACATGTATTTTTTCTTCTCATCCAAGTTCATGGACTCCCTGAATTCTACCTAAAGGAATTCAAAGTTAGGAACCCTTAAGCAAAAATGATCCTTTACAAACATGATCATGTCACTCTCCTAAATCATTCAATGAATTTACACCTCATTCGGAATAGAATTCAAGGCCCACAAGGCCCAAAATCATCAGCAGGTACATCTACTTCCCACCCTGACCTGCACCCAGCATGCAAACACTCGTAAGCCTCTTTTATGCTATTCTACTTTGTGGAAGTCTCTTCTTCTACAATTCCCACTTGGCTCATTCAAGCTCTGAACTCGGGTTTTTCTTGTTCCCTGTGCCTAAATCTCTTCCAGGAGATATTTATATGACCTGTTCTTTCACTTCCTTCCAGTCTTTACTAAAAGAACACCTCATCAGAGAGGCCCTCTCTAGCTTCCCTTCATGGCACTTATCACCCACCACCTGACATTTTATATACACACAAACAAATAATAATATAGAAACATGATGTATTAACAAATGATATCTATTATTTACACTATGCCAATGTGTTAGTTACATATTATATAAATATAAATGATATACAATTCTAAAAGTATATTTATATATTATACATTAACCATATTATATAATATTAATGTCATGCTAATATTATTTTATATAGATATACTTGACATATGTTTATTTTCTGCTATGGTTTGAAAGTCTCTCTTTCAAAATTCAGCTGTTGCCAATGTGATAGTATTAGGAGGTGGGGGCCAGGGAGACTGGTTCAAGTCTGTAATCCTAGTACTTTGGGAGGCCAAGGTGGGTGGATCGTTTGAGCCCAGGAGTTAAGAGACCAGCCTGGGCAACAAGGCAAAATCCTGTCTCTACAAAAAGTACAAAAATTATCTGGGCGTGGTGGCATCTGCCTGTGGTCCCAGCTACTTGGGAGGCTGAGATGGGAGGATCACCTGAGCCTGGGAGGTTGAGGCTATGGTGAGCCATGATTGTGCCACTGCACTCCAGCCTGGGTGACAGAGTGAAACCCTGTCTCAAAAAAAAAGGAAAAAGAAAAAATTTCAAAAAAAAGAGGTGGGGCCTTTAAGAGAAGATGAAGCTTTAGGACCTGTCCCTCATGAATGGGTTTGGGTACTCTTATAAAGGGGCTTGACGGAAGGAGTTGGCTGTCTTGCCCTACTACCTTCTGCCACATGAAAATGCAAGAAGGCCCTCATCAGATGCCAGTGCCTTGATCTTAGAATTCTTAGCCTCCAGATCTATGAGAAAATAAATTTCTGTCCTTTATAACTTACTCAGTGTGAGGTATCTTGTAACAGCACAAAACAGACTAACACATTTTCTCTCTTACCCTCTAGAACGTATGCTTCAGAAGTGCAGAGTTTTAGAATGCCTTGATTCTAACTAAAGTCCCAGCCCTTGGACCAACATTTGGTATACAGTAGTGCTCAGTAAGTACTCTTCTGGTTCTCCCCATTCATCCTAAATCTCTCCTTCTCTGCCACCTCTTCCTTTTTAATATAGGCACAGAAGATCCTTTTTTTTTTATTGGCCCCAACAATGTCTCTGTACATGGTGACTGCAGTCACTGCCAAGGCTCCACCTACGACTTCGGTATGGATTAATTCCACTTCTACATAGTTAGCTTTTGACTTTCTACTAAACTCCCTATCTCATTCTCTTTTATGCTATTCTACTTTGTGGAAGTCATATATATACACATATACATTTTTTAGCACCACTTTTGGACCTTGAGATCGTAAAGGTAACACAATTAGTATACTGTAGCACCTATAAGATTCCCTTACACAAACTAGGAAATGAAAAAAATGTCGAGGCTGGGCGCGGTGGCTCACACCTGTAATCCTAGCACTTTGGGAGGCCAAGGAGGGCGGATCACAAGGTCAGGGGATTGAGACCGTCCTGGCTAACACCATGAAACCATCTCTACTAAAAATAGAAAAAAATTAGCTGGGTGTGGTGGTAGGCACCTGTAGTCCCAGCAACTCAGAAGGCTGAGGAAGGGGAATCGCCTGAACCCAGGAGGCAGAGGTTGCAGTGAGCTGAGATCTCACCTCTGCACTCCAGCCTAGGCAAAAGGGTGAGACTCCATCTCAAAAAAAAACAAAAGTTTGATAAAGAAAACATTGAAGACAATCTGATAAAACAGATTACTGATAGGCAGCTATAATGAAGACCAATGGTACTTGGGCAAGGGGTGTGTGTGTGTGTGTGTGTGTGTGTGTGTGTGCGTACACAGACACAATTATATTATTTTGGGGAGTGGCAGTAGAAAACACCTGCACAAATCTAAAAAATGCAGAAGAGGAAGAAAAGGAATTAGCCAGGCATGGTGGCATGTGCCTATAGTCCTAGCTACTTGGAAGGTTGAGATAGGGGGACTGCTTAAGCCCAGAAGTTTGATCGTAACAGTGAGTTATGATCATGTAACTGCACTCCAGCCTGGGTGACAGAGCCAGACCCTTAAAAAAAAAAAAAAGAAGAAGAGATAGAGAGAGTTAAAAAAAGCTAGCAAGCGGCCGGACCCAGTGGCTCATACCTGTAATCCTAGCACTTTGGGAGGCCAAGGGAGGTAGATCACCCGAGGTCAGGAGTTCAAGACGAGCCTGGCCAACATGGCGAAACCCTGTCTCTACTAAAAATACAAAAATTAGCTGGGCATCGTGGCGCACACCTGTAGTCCCAGCTACTAGAGAGGCTGAGGAAGGAGAATTGCTTGACCTTGGGAGGTGGAGGTTGCAGTGAGCTGAGATCCTGCCACTGTACTCCAGCCTGGGCAACAGGAGTGAGACTCCATCTCAAAATAAAAAAAAAAAAAGCCAGGAAGCAGCTGAATCTAAAACATGGGTAAAAGAGGGTTTTTTTGGAGGAAAGTGAAAGGTACCTTCTGCTTGAAATTAAGAGGAGTGTTGGAGACCAATAGCAGAAAGAGTAGTAATAGAGAAAAAGGGTAAAACAGATTATTTAACAACTATGCTAAAAGGACTTCATTTTCTCCATAGCCCTAGTTTCTTGATGGGAGCTTCGGAGATAACATCGCAAAGGTCCTGTTCCCTCCCTGACCCGCTGAGTTATCACCGGTCGTGTCTTTCTCCTGTCCAGTCATTTCTCACTTACCTGAACACAGGCCTCTTGTAAGCTCTCTGCCAACCATCCAGGGCTCTTTCCCTTGTTCCAACAAGGAGATCACTTGAGGCTTAGGAGTGTAAAGTCCTGCTCACAAGAAAACATATGGAACATGGTTATCCTGTGGGTCAATCCGATCTAGTCCCTTGATGATCAAGGAAGAGATGCCACTACAGGAACTGCCAAAGAAAGATGAAGACGAAGCTTCAACCACAGCCCACGGGAGCTTCCAATTTCCTACTCTTCCTTTTCGTTTCAGCTCAAACCATTGGTTTGGTAATAAAGAGTAGAAATTCAGCTAATAAGTTGAAAAGCAGCTGAGAAATTCACTGTGGAAGACGCAGACATTCCAGAGGAGAACTGAATCATTGGTATGGATGCCCTTACCCATTGAAACCAGATTGCTGTAGTTCTCCAACATCACATCTCTGTATAAATCCCTCTGAACAGGGTCTAGGCAGTCCCACTCCTCCTGAGAGAAGTCTATGGACACATCACCGAACACCACTGATCCCTGAAAGAATAAGGATATGTATTATTTGTGTAATGTAAGAAATATCTCAGAGACTACTGTGCCTGTATTGTGGGGTAATATAAAATGAGTAATTATACTGGTGTCAATGAGAACCTGTATCTTTAGATATCAAAAATAGATGCAACAGTAGTGAGTTTATTTTACATTAAATAAATTCCTGACTCCGTCCCTTGAAAAGGCCTAGAAACAATAAGTTTATTTTACATTAAATAAATTCCTAACTCTGTCCATTGAAAAGGCCTAGAAACAATGACCCACCCAGCAACAACGAGCATCCCTAGTGTCTAGAAAGCGATTTCTTTTCTTTTTTTTCATTTTTCAGATGGAATTTCACTTTTGTCGCCCAGGCTGGATGGCAGTGGCACAACCTCGGCTCACTGCAACCTCCGCCTACCAGGTTCAAGCCATTCTCCTGCCTCAGCCTCCTGAGTAGCTGGGGTCACAGGCATGTGCCACCACGCCTGGCTAATTTTTGTATTTTCAGTAGAGATGAGTTTCACTATGTTGCACAGGCAGATCTCAAACTCTTGACCTCAGGTGACCCGCCCACCTCAGCCTCCCAAAGTGCTGGGATTACAGGCATGAGCCACCGTGCTGGGCCTAGATTGTGGTTTCTAAGCATTATTTTCAAAGAAAAGAAACCAAGGTTCTTTGGGGAAACAGCTGATTTCACGAAATGGACAGGATGCGTCTGAACGTCTTGTTATATCAAAAAGCAAGAAAGCGACCAAAAACTATCAGGATCATGCTGATAAGACTAGGAGCCAACTTGAAGATGCTCCAGTGGCCAACACTGTTACAACTTGCACATCCAATTATTTTTTTTGTAATAGAATTTTTAAATTTAATGCTTAAAAATCTTACAAAAGTTGTCCTAAGCCATCACATAATTCTATCTTGACAGTGACATTACAAAACTAATAAAATGAAGACACTAGAAATATTATGTAACATTACAGGGAGATGAGAGACATTTTGGGAGAAATCTAGAGAAAATGTGGTATTTGCATAGTTACATACTTTATTTGTATTTTTGTTTCATTAGCAACTAATGCTTGAGCCGTCTATTTAATAAGATAGATGTGTATTTAATTTAATAAAAAAAAGCTGCTTCCCCTCCCCAATGTAGACACTGGAACAAAGATATGCCAAAGCCCTGTTAGGACATTTCCCATGGGATTAAAAACAAATCCCAAACTGTAAGAAGATGTAAGAGGCGGGTCTTGAACTGTATGCAAGTGTGACTAGATAATAATCTTTCAAGGAAACTTTCCATTGCTTTTGACAAATTTCCCTCTTTTCTGCAAAGAAATCGAGAGGATTTAAAAAATAATATAATACAACAGCATTACAGAAAATATTATAATAAGTGTTCACTTGGATTGGTTGCACATCAAATTATAAGGATAACTGCAATGGACTGATCATATTAAAAATGTTTAATCCATTAATTCACAACAATATTTTAAAACATTATTGGTCACTTTTAGATGATTCTAAGAAGCCAACTCATTATTTGGAAAACTGGTAATTAAATGGAAAGAATCAAACATTCTTTCCTATACAAACAGTAATTCAGGGTAACCAAACAAATGATGGGGGAAAGTTATACTCTACAGACAGAAGTATTCCACTTAATCTATGAAGGAAGAATGACAGAATTAAAATGTCATTTATAACCTCTAATGAATGAATCTAAAAATTATCAATAACTGGTAATATTACAAAAAGAAAGATGACCAGATACAACGTGCATCCTAATAAAATTATGCATCATGACTTTATGGGTGTTTTTGTTTTTTTTTTTTGAGTTCCCAAGGTATGTTTTATTGGTATAAAACCAAAATAAGAGCTGGGCGTGATGGCTCACACCTATAATCCTAGCACTTTGGGAGGTCGAGGCAGGCGGATCACCTGAGATTGGGAGTTCGAGACCAGCCTGACCAACATGGAGAAACCCCATCTCTACTAAAAATTAAAAATAATAATAATAATAAAATAAAATTAGCTGAGCGTGGTTGTGCATGCCTGTAATCACAGCTACTTGGGAGGCTGAGGAAGAAGAATCGCTTGAACCAGGGAGGTGGAGGCTGTGGTGAGCCGAGATCACACCATTGCACTCCAACCTGGGCAATAAGAGCAAAAACTCCATCTCAAAAAACAAAAAAAAAAAGATGAGGTAATTCTCTTGTCTACTAGTTAGCTATATAGACAGGTTAAAAAAAAAAAAAAGATTTGGCCGGGCACGGTGGCTCACGCCTGTAATCCCAGCACTCTGGGAGGCCGAGGCGGGCGGATCACCTGAGGTCGGGAGTTCAATACCAGGCCTGACCAACATGGTGAAACCCCGTCTTTAAAAAAAAAAAAGATTTTTGAGGAAAAAATAAAATGTTTTACTTATAATAAAAAACTGATTCGTTTTGTCAATAATTTATCTGACCAAAACAAAAATAGTTAATGTTTATCAAATAAGTAAAAAGTCAGTAATAATGTTACAACTTCTGAAAAAATTCATAAAATTGAAAAGAAAAATTTCTCAAGCCATCAGTTTTTCTCCTTTATTAAGGGAGAAAATAGGTCTTCATGATTTTGCTAAAAGACATACCTAACAATGCAAGGGGTAGTGAGGGAATGTCTTAAATCTCTATCCTATTGATAAATCTTCCCTTTTTGCTCATCCTATGAAGCAAGGCTGCTTAAAGTCATGTTACACAGCAGCTACATGATCTGGTGCAACACAACTATAATTAGTTTGCTTGTGCCTGATGCAAAAACTCTCAACTCTCAGTCTGTGTTACGTCCAAAGCTGTCCTTCATCTAATATATTAAAAACTACCCCCATGTGATTTTAGAGCATCAATCAAAGCTACAAAAAGATATATGTAAAGTTATTTTATTTATTTATTTATATTTGAAATGGAGTCTCACTCTGTCACCCAGGCTGGAGTGCATGGTGTGATCTTGGCTCACTGCAACCTCAGCCTCCTGGGTTCAAGCAATTCTCCTGCCTCAGCTTCCCCAGTAGCTGGGACTACAGGTGCGCACCACCAAGCCTGGCTAATTTTTGTATTCTTAGTAGGGACAGGGTTTCACCATGTTGGCCAGGCTGGAATCAAACTCCTGACCTCAAGTGATCCGCCCACCTTGGCCTCCCAAAGTACTGGGATTACAGGCATGAGCCACTGCACCCAGCCAGGCTGGAGTGCAGTAAGGTGATCATAGCTTACTGCAACCTCAAATTCCTGAACTCAGGTTATCTTCCCACCTCAGCCTCCCAAGTAGCTGGGACGATAGGCACACGCCATTATACCTGGCTAGTTTTTCTAGTTTTTGCAGAGATGGGGTCTCACTGTGTTGCTCAGGCTGGTCTTAAACTCCTGGGCTCAAGTGAGCCTCCACCTCAGCCTCCCAAAGTGCTGGGATTACAGGTGTGAGACACCACACCCAGCCAATGAAATATTCGTTATAACAAAAATTACAACTGAATCTGATAAAGCCTTTATACCTAAGCATGAATTTTTAGGAAACACTTAAATAATACCACAGAGATACAATCAGCAAAATCCAGACAGTGGAAAAATGAACCAGGTTATTTTTTTACTTTCCAACAGCAACAACAAAAAACTGCAGAGAAAGAACAGATGGAAGGAGTACCTACGAAGTAAGAGACTTGAGAGATACAGTCATCAACTGCAATACACAGTCTTCATCTGGATTCTCACTCAAATAAATGCTTATAAAAATGAGGTAATTATGGAAATTTGAACAAAACTGGATATTGGAAAACATATCTTTAATTTTTTATATAAAATAATGGCATAATGGTTATATATAATTTTTAAATCCTTATCTTTTAGAGATATATACCAATTTCTATTTGCTTCAAAATAATCCAACTTATGGCAGTGAAGGCAGGAGTGTGTACGGATGTGTATGGATGAAACAAGATGAACCCTGAGCTGATGAGCATTGAAGTTGGTAGTGAATGTCTAAGTTAGTAAGACTAATTTACTTTTTTTTTTTTTGAGACGGAGTCTCACACTGCCATCTAGGCTGGAGTGCAGTGGCGTGATCTCGACTAACTTCAATCTCTGCCTCCCTGGTTCAAGTGATTCTCCTGCCTCAGGCTCCCAAGTAGTTGCAACTACAGGCATGTGTCACTAAGCCTGTCCTTTTTGTTTGTTTGTTTTTGAGACAGAGTTTCGCTCTTGTTGCCGAGGCTGGAGGGCAATGGCACAATCTCGGCTCACTACAACCTCCGCCTCCCCATATCAAGCAATTCTCCTGTCTCAGCCTCCCGAGTACCTGGGATTATAGGTGCCCGCCACCACACCCAGCTAATTTTTTGTATTTTTAGCAGAGAAGGGTTTCACCGTGTTGGCCAGGCTGGTCTTGAACTCCTGATCTTAGGTGATCCACCTGCCTCGGCCTCCCAAAGTGCTGGGATTACAGGCATGAGCCACTGCACCCGGCCAGATGAATTTACTTTTGTGTGTCTGAACTTTTCCATGATAAACTTTTCCTTAAGAGAGGTGGTAGAAAATACTTGCAACAGAATTATCTGCAAGATCCTAAGCACTTGTATTTCATTGATTTAGAAAAAACTGTGACACAACTCTATGGTGGGGAAGAAAGAGTGCAATACAGCAAATCTAAATCCACCTACAGCCTGTAAGGAAATAACTAGAAATTGTCTAAAATTGATTTGTAGGGAATAGCGACATAGGAATATTAAAAATATGGGGTAAATTCCACTGGAATTAGCTAAAAGAGATGAGGGTACCTGCCTTTAGGGAGTGGGACAAAGTAACAGGGTAAGGCCCTACTCTTTTAACACTTACTGAATTTGTAACAGGTAAAAATTGACAAATACATTTTAAAATAGCAGTCTCTCTGAAACAGCATATAAGTTTCTCAAAAACTCTGGTTAATTCTTGTGGCTTTCTATTCTAAGAATTATCTCCTATTTACAAAATTTTTTTTTTTTGAGACAGAGTCTCACCCCATCGCCCAGGCAGGAGTGCAATGGCTCAATCTCGGCTAACTGCAACCTCCACCTCCCAGGTTCAAGTGATTCTCCTGCTTCAGCTTCCTGAGAAGCTGGAATCACAGGTGTGTGCCACCACGCCCGGCTAATTTATTTTATTTTTTTTTTTAGTAGAGACAGGGTTTCACCATGTTGGCCAGCCTAGTCTCAAACTCCTGACCTCAGGTGATTCAGCCACCTCAGCCTAACAAAGTGCTGAGATTACAGGTGTCAGCCACCGCGCCAGGCCTTTTACAAATCCTTTCATAATTGTTTTTCTGGTAGTGGAATTTTCTACAATATAGGTATTACTGGATGAGACTTAAAAGGTTCTTCTGAGCTCTGACTGTGTGATCTAAACAACTTATGCACTGGCTGAACCATTGTAAACATCCATTATCACTATCCTTAATTCTGAGATAAAGAAAACTCGATGATTCACAGAAATTCCTTACAACCCAAACTTCCTATTCAACCTCAAACTGGACTTCTCGCCAGGATGCCCTAACACAGTTGCAGATACCTGTATCAGTCACCAGCCCCATGATCCCCAAAGCTGCATAAACCAGGAGATCTTGCAACAATCCAACATTTGGAGCTACCAGCACCACACTTCATCCTATCTTACTGGAGAATGCTACTCTGTAGAGATAATCTTGGCTTTCCTATACTCCCAGCTCAGTAATTCATATCTTCAACTCATCAAATAATGGTCCAGACAGAATAAGTTCATTTTACAAATCCATTCTTGCTTCCTTGAGATAATTCATCCCCTATCATAATTCTTGGGAAAGAGTTGAAAAAAAGAGATGCTCAGGTATTTACAGAATGAAAATATTAATGCTGGTTGATTTATAAAAATTAAAGGAATATTTTGAGATGGTATAGGATTATCTAGCAAAGAGGAAATGGGGACCAGGATCCTGAAGGGGGATCCCGTTAGCCAGAAATGTCAGGATAAGAAAAGCAAATGCTCATGAAGGCAAGAAAAAGCATGAACTCACCTCAGCCATGGCTTTCAGTATTGCAGATGGTTAGTCCTCCCTGGGGCCGTTTTCCTGAAAAATGAGAGTGTTCTGAGATTGCAGGACAGGGAGGTAAAACCCTCTAGAAATCACACTAGAGGCCGGAGGAAACTACCTATATACTTCTTGGTCTTAAGATATAACTCTAGTTACTGGGAATATAGAACAAATCCTACTCCTTCCTCAACCCTACAAACCCCAGGCTTTAGCTGCAGCAAGATGGATCCTGGGTAGCTGGATCCAAGGGAAGACAAGGACCCAGATTCATTCTCCCTCATGCAAACTACCTAAGTTCCTGCCTTAGCCAAGGGATTCGGGCCAGACCTTGTCCCACCTCAGTGATGCTGCTCTGAACCCACAATTAAGCTACTATGACCTGCCCTGAGCTATTGACCTACTATGACCCAAGACTGAGCTCCTCTGCAGCCCTCAGGTCCCCAATCCAGACTCACCCGAACGGTGCCCTTTGGCCAGGAACGCAGTGCACTCAGATCATAAAAACCAAACACTTCCCTAATCATGTGTTTTTCTTTCTCAATCCCAAAAAATTCAACTTCCCTTACCACGAACACACACACACACAACACCCATACCCACCCTTAAACACACGGGTGCAGGAAGCACTCATTCTTCTAGCTCTGTTTTATTTAAAAAATATATACATATATACACACACACTTATATACATACATTCATACATATACATATATAGGTACATATACATATATAGGTACATATACATATATACATATATATACATATATATGTATATGTGCCTATAATCCCAGCTACTTAGGAGGCTGAGGCACGAGAATCTCTTGAACCTGGGAGGCAGAGGCTGCAGTGAGCCGAGATCATACCATTGTACTCCAGCCTGGGTGACAAGGTGAGACTCTGACTCAAAAAGAAAAAAAAAAGAAATACAACCTTCTGTTGTTGCCAAAAGGTGAGGCTGTTTTCAAAAATATCTGTGCTGAAAGGACTAGGACTCCTTTTAAGAGTCTCCTAAAAGAGGATCCCACTAGCCAATTACTGAAAACTTACACAACACTAAACAGAATACTTCTGCCACTCCTCCAGGCTATGATGCAGTCTTCAACAGCTATCAGTCAACTGAAATAGTCTGTGAAATGCTCTAAGTCCCTACTAATATGTAAGAAAAAAATTGTTGGCCGGGCACTTGTAATCCCAGCACTCTGGGAGGCCAAGGTGGGCAGATCATGAGGTCAAGAGATCAAGACTATCCTGGCCAACACGGTGAAACCCTGTCTCTACTAAAAATACAAAAATTAGCCGGGCGTGGTGGCATGTGCCTGTGGTCCCAGCTACTTGGAAGGCTGAGGCGGAAGAATCTCTTGAACCCAGGAGGCAGAGGTTGCAGTGAGCCGAGACTGTGCCACTGCACTCCAGCCTGGCGACAGAGCAAGACTCTGTCTCAAAAAAAAAAAAAAAAAAAAAAATGTTACAAAGTGCACAAAAAGAGGTGGGTGAATAAAACAGTTTTTCTTTTTTACATACAATAATTAGGGAGTGATTATAGATGTTTTTTCTCATCCTATTTTTTATAGTTCTAGTATTAGCTGCTTGTTTCCATCTACGCAAGATGAAAAGAATAAACTCTGGGAAATTTGAAAAAGCCAGTTAAGGCTAGGCACGGTGGCTTACACCTGTAATCCCAGCACTTTGGGAGGCCAAGCCGGGCGGATCACAAGGTCGGAGTCCAAGACCAGCCTGGCCAACATGGTGAAACCCCACCTCTACTAAAAATACAAAAATTAGCTGGGCATGGTGGCACATGCCTGTAATCCCAGCTACTCCGGAGGCTGAGGCAGGAGAATTGCTTGAACCGGGACCCGAGAGGCGGAGGTTGCAGTGAGCTGAGATCGCACAACTGCACTCCAGCCTGGCCTACAGAGTGCAACTCCGTCTCAAAAAAAAAAAAAAAAAAAAAGCCAGTTAGTCCCAGAAAAAGGAAAAACTGTACTAAAACCAGAAGGACCCATCACAACAGTGGCCTCACACAATATCCCAAGATAAAGGGATTCACTGCAGTTACTCAGCAGACACACACAAACCAAGTAGAAATGGGATACAATAAAATAACAAATTAGCCAAATACCCCAAATGAGAGCTTACTGCATACTCAATTCGTTATCACCTAGGAAGTAAACATTCTACTAATATTTTAAACTCCTAATAATTACAGTGATATTAATAAAGACTTAAGTTTAAAAAAAAATACCTGGTGGGGCGCAGTGGCTCATGCCTGTAATCCCAGCACTTTGGAGGGCTTAGGTGGGTGGATCACAAGGTCAACAGATTGAGACCATCCTGGTCAACAAGGTGAAACCCTGTCTCCACTAAAAATACAAAAATTAGCTGGCATGGTGGTGCACACCTGTAGTCCCAGCTATATGGGAGGCTGAGGCAGGAGAATGACTTGATCCTGGAAGGCAGAGGTTGCAGTGAGCCAAGATGCGCCACTACATTCCAGCCTGGCGACAGAGTGAGACTCCATCTCAAAAAAAAAATAAATAAGTAAAATTTTAAAATACTATTAGCTCAGGTCAATGTATCTTCATAACAGGGGAATGAGTTGTAACGAAACTGCAGACCATACAAAAATTTAAAGCACACATCGTGTCCAATAAGTGAACTGAGTTACAAAAATTAAAATCTATATTAAAAATAAAAACTTACATGTCTGATGAAGTACAAAAAGGGACTCAGCTTCATGATCAGAAGCTTAGGAAACTTAAATGCACATTACTAAGTGAAAGAAACCAATCCAAAAAGACTACATACTGTATGATTTCAACATTCTGGAAAAGGCAAAACTATGGAGACAATACGAAGATTAGATTAGGCATTGACAGGAAGGGAGGGATGATCCGTCAGGTCAGAGGCTTTTTAGAGCAATGGAATTAATATGGATGACATCATAATGGCAGGCACATGTCACTATACATTTATCTGAACCCACGGATGTATAACACCAGGAGTGAACCCTAATGTAAACTACAGACTCTGGGTGATAATGATGTGTCCATGTGGGTTCATTAGTTGTAATAGAGTATCACTCTGGTGGGGAATGTTGATGATGGGGGAGACCATACATGTGTGGGGGAATGTGGAAAATCTCTGTACCTTCTGCTCAATTTTACTGTGAACCCAAAGGTACCCTAAAAAATAAAGCATATTAAAAAAATAACAAATAAACAACAACAAAAAAGTAAGCCCTGTCACACACTACAACATGTTTGAACCCTGAGGACATTATGCTAAGTCAGGAATTTAAGCAATGTATTCATAAATACCCAGTGGCTCAAAGAATAAATTGCGGCTGTAATCCCAGCACTTTGGGAGGCCCAGGCGGGCGGATCACCTGAGGTTGGGAGTTCAAGATCAGCCTGACCAACATGGAGAAACCCCATCTCTACTAAAAATATATAAGTAACCGGGTATGGTGGCACATACCTGTAATCCCAGCTACTCAGGAGGCTGAGTCAGGAGAATTGCTTGAACCCAGGACATGGAGGTTGTGGTGAGCCAAAATCACACCACAGCACTCCAGCCTGGGCAACAAAAGTAAAACTCTGTCTCAAAAAAAAAAAAAAAAGGAATAAACTGCAATGGCAGTTAAAAATATTTTATGAGGTCAGAAGATCGAGACCACCCTGGCCAACATGGTGAAACCCCCATCTCCACTAAAATACAAAAAAAAAAAAAAATTAGTCGGGCATGGTGGCACGTGCCTGTAGTCCCAGCTACTCTGGGGGCTGATGCAGGGGAACTGCTTGAACCAGGAGGCGGAGGTTGCAGTGAGCTGAGATCGTGCCACTGCACTCCAGCCTGGGTGACAGAGCAAGACCCAGTCTCAAAACAAAAAAAAAGAAAACCAAATATAAGAACCACACATACTTTTTAGTGTAAATACAAGATATGAAATGGTAAATACCATAAGATTCCAATCTTGAAAGTACTGTTATGTTATACGTGCACAAGAAACTTACTAGAAGAAAATAGGTCAAAATATTAGCGGGTTATTTCTGGGTAGTAGATTTACTTTTGCTTTTTGTAACTCCCTATTTTCCAAATTATTTAAAATAGTCAGTGTGTGTGGTTGTGTGTCAGACAGAGAAGGGGAAGTGTGTGTGTGTTTATAAAGGCAAAACTTTACTACACTGGGAAAACTGTTCTATTTTCTAAATTAATAAGTGAATATTTTGGCCGGGCATGGTAGCTCACGCCTGTAACCCCAGCATTTTGGGAGGCCAAGGTGGGTGGATCACCTGAAGTCAGGAGTTCAAGACCAGCCTGACCAACATGGTGTAACCCTCTTAAAAAAAAAAAAAAAGTAAGTGAATATTTTATAGAAAGAAGTAAAAGAGACTAATGGGGCCAGGCACAGTGGCTCATGCCTGTCATCCCAGCACTTTGGGAGGCCGAGGCAGGTGAATCACAAGGTCAGGAGTTCAAGAGCAGCCTGGTCAACATGGTCAAACCTCATCTCTACTAAAAATACAAAAATTATCTGGGCATGGTGATGGGCACCTGTATTCCCAGCGACTTGGGAGGCTGAGGCAGGAGAATTGCTTGAACTCAGGACATGGAGGTTGCAGTGAGCCGAGATCATGCCACCGCACTCCAGCCTGGGCAATAGTGCAAGACTCAGAAAAAAAAAAGAGACAGAGAGAGACTACTGGGATCTCTATGTCCACTTCAAAGCTTCTCATCATTTTCTTGAATAGAAACTTCTAAGAACCAGGTCACTGTTGACTCTATGTTAACCACGACTATCCAGAGAAGAGAAGCAAAAAGGAAACCTAATACACCTTGTATTTGGTTTAGTCAACAGCCATTCTTCTTTCCTCCTCTGGGTAACTCTCTGAGGAGGGCAGAACTGAAGAATAAGGGAATCATGAGATGCCAGGCCTTTCTTGTGGCCCAGACCAGATCAGAGGTCATTCTGGATCTGTATCTACTGTCTGTGAAGAGAAGGAGGGATGGGGGACATGCGGGCTGTCCTGAGCATTCTTGGTATCAAAGGAATGTCTCTGCTCTCCTTGAGAATCTGTTCTGACCTCATAGTGAGAGCTGGAGTCACAAAGACAGTCACAAGAACCCTATACCCAATGCTGCAGTCACCTACTCACCATAGGGACTCACATACACCTCCACAGGCACACCTCACCCAAACAATAACACTATATTAAGGTGGCACAATCACTGTCCCACATCTACCCTGAGGATACGCAGTCACACCTGCATGTTTACAGACCCCTCAAACATAGCACCATTCAAAACCAGAGTGCTACAGATAGTCACAATACCACACTCACTACTGAGCCACACAAAGTTACATTTCCCCCCTCCCCAGGATCCCTATTGAGTACTACCCACAATCATACACGCAAAAAAACACAATGATCGTTAGGACACACATACTGTCACCCCAGCACAATTACACGCACTTTCCAACGACAGGCACAATACCACATAAAGTTACATGGTCACACTCTCATATTCTCACGATGTCACTCAGTGAGGCATCCAGTACACTTACTTAGTGCTGCTAATAGTCATACAAACACAATTACAAACGCACCCCTCAGAATAACAGTCACAGTCTTCATCATCAGATTTTCTGCACACACACACCCTCCACAATGTCACGCAAAGTTACACAGTCACACACAATCACAGTCCCACCATGGGACAGTCCCACCTACACACACAGCCTTACATTGCTACAATCACACAACTACAACGAGGATATACAATCACATCCGCGCACACAGCGAGGCACAGTCACATAACGTCACACTCGATCACACTCACACACGGAAGCCCACGCCTCGCGCCAGCCTCCCCACCATCCCTCCACCAGCCCGACCAACTCATACATGCCCGACACTCCAGTCTAGCCTGGTCAGTCCCTTCAAACTCCCAAGCACGCACCTGCGGACCCCAGCCGAGCCCGCACGACCCAGGCCGCTCACCGCGCGCTTCCCCTACCCTGGAGGCCTAGGGTCCAGCAGGCAAATGAAGGGGCTGCCCTGGACTCGGGGGGCCCTCTGGGAAATGCAGTCCAAGAGTAGTACCGCGCCGAGAAGATGGCGTCCGGTTCTTCGGGTTCCTGCCGCTGCACAGCTCTGGGACATCCCTGCTCCCCACTCCGAACGTCTACCCCGCGTCTCCGTGATCCAGACACAGGCTCAGAGTGAAACTGCCACAGGACGCTGGCCCTGCACCCTGAAGACAATCTTCCTCCATGGTACCAGCCAACCCCAGGGAGTTCGCTGAGAAACAGGAAAAGGTCGCCAGCTGCGGGCCAGAGGTTGATTCGAGCCGCAAGGATTCTGGGAACTGTAGTCTGGAGCCAAAAAGGGTGAGGCGCCGGGGCTAGTGGAAGGAGGTCGTTTCAACGACTTTTGGCCCCGAGCCGACCCACTGTGCAGAGCGCACCCAGGGTCCCGGACTCTTCTAGGCGTTAGAACCCACTCACAATGCTAGACTGATTAAATCCTCATTTTTGCCTTCATCCGTGAATGAGCCACATACTATGATTGCATTTGTATGAAATATTTAAAATAGGCAAATCTACGGACAAGGAGTAAATTAGAGTTTTTAGGACTAGCAGGATTAGGGGGAATTGAATGACTGCTAATAGATAAAGGGTTCCTTTTTGGGGTAATGCAAAGCTTCTTGAATTAGATAATGATGTTTGCACAACTCTGAATACACTAAAAATAATTGAATGGTACACCATAAATGAGCTAATGTTATGGTTTGTAAATTACATTTGTGTGCCTGTTTTTTAAAAATCAACTTTACTGAAGCATAATTTAAATATAATAAAATGCACTCATTTTAAGTGAACTGCTTGAGGAGTTTCAACAAATGTCTAAATCCTTGTCACCACCATCATAATCAAGATACAGAACATTTATTAAAATTTTTTTAAAATGCAAGCTTTTTATCTAAATTTTTGTGGGTTCATAGTAGGTATATATATTTATGGGGTGCATGAGATGTTTTGATACAGGCATGCAAAGCATAAAATGTAAAATGGGGTATCTAACCCTCAAGCATTTATTCTGTGGGTTACTGAATATAGAATGTGTGTGTGTGTGTGTGTGTGTGTGTGTGTGTGTTGTGTGTGTTTTCTGAGACAGAGTCTAGCTCTGTCGCCCAGGCTGGAGTGCAGTGGCGCAATCTTGGCTCACTGCAACTTCCACTTCCCA
>CAUYLG010000346.1:0-17093 GCA_963573385.1 Cacajao melanocephalus | reverse complement strand
GGGTGTCTGAAGGTCGGGTGTGTGAAGCTCGGGTTCTGCACAGCCTAGGCTTGGTGCGGCTGTAGGTGCACAGCAGCCTTCATTGTCACCTGCAGCCATGGAGCCAGCCTGGCTCCCCGACAGCGCACTCTGTGTCCCCAGGTGCCAGCGTCTGCACTAGAAGAGCCCACATGACCGAGTCTGAAAAGAACCTAAAAGTCACCGTCTCACAGAGTATTTGATAACATTTGCTATTTCTATAGGCAGCCTGGCTTTCTCTGGAGCATCTCAGGAGACATGAGAGTGTGATTCTAAGCCTGCAGAGGAGCCCTCCACAGCCCCAAGGTGCAGAGTGGCAGGTGGCTGTGCCCAGGCTGAGAGGAGTGGGTGGGGCCCGACTGCCGTCCTGGGCCCTCCTCTCTGGGCCTCAGCTGTGTGGGCTCTGCTTCCCTCTGTTGGTGTGGAGTGGGAAGGAAGGAATCTGAGAAAACTGGGCAAAGGGGCAGCGAGTGTGCACAGGGCAGGTGAAGGCTCTGCTGTGCTCAGACATGGGGAGTGCTGCAGAGTGACCGGCGGGGACGAGGGGTGGACACAGGGGTCCGCAGCTCTGGGGATGGCAGCTTAGGAAGGACTAAAGACTGCCAGGCACGGCCGCTCCTAAAGCTGAGTGGGTGCCGCTCAGGCCAGCCTGCAGCCTCCTTGGTTTGGGATAGCAATTCTATTCCCAAACGTTACATGAAAACGAACCTGAAATTGGAGTAAAAGTCCTTGTGAAATGCACAAAAGACTTATGCTACGCTATGGAAAGATCTGTTAGGAAAATTCCCCTCTTCAATTTTCTTTGCTATTTTCTATTTTCTGTGGATATAAGGATCACATGCTGTCCTCACAGCAGTGACATGCTTTCTGGGCAGGACGCTGCAAACTCAGAGGTGGCTCGTCTGCAGGTGGGGCAGCCTCTCAGCCCTGCCGGGGCTCAGCTCGGGGCCCTGCCGGGACAGGTGCAGGGACACAGCCGTCTGTGCGGCCCTCATGGTCCCAGCCTGAGGAAGCCACGTTGAGAACCGAACACTGTGGTCAATTCACACAGAGGGCAAAGTTTGTATTTGTAAATTTAAAAAACACGGAGCGGTTTTCCATTCCAATATCACAAGCAAGTTTGCTTTCACTGTATCAGACATATTGGATAAATCGTATCTGACAAACTATTCTCCCTAATTTATTTTATCCCCAAGTCTGTACGCAGAGCAATCAGAACATATTTGGGGTAAGGAGAGTGGGCTAGAAGGAGGGGAAGGGATCTGTGGAAATCAGTGAGAGGCAGGGAACCAGGCAGGCTCTTTCCCAGAAACACACTCTGCAAAAGAACACTCTCCTCTGTCTTGCATATTTCTGTTTCATTTGCAAATTCTGCTTACAGAGAAAATCTGAAGTCACAGAGTCAGGATCAAGAAAATAGAGGCTCTAGATTCCTGGCCAAGACAGCCACCCCGGAGGCACCCGGAGCCAGAGGATCCCAGCTTAGTGGCTCCGGGAGGTGAAGACCCGAAACGTCAGTGACATCAGGTGCCCCTGGCCTCACGGAGCATTTACTACAGCAGCCGTGTCTGTCTTCTCTGTGATCCAAAGGGTTGAGAAATAGGATGAAGAACAAGAGCAGCACTGAGGAGGGAAAGGAAGCCTGCGTATTCCTAGGGGAGCCTGGCAAGTGCACTAAGGAACCAGGAATGGTGAGGGTTTCAGAGCTCTGTCCCCAGCACCCCAGTACTACAGAAAGAGAGGCCCTCATTCCCGCCATGCCAACTGTGTCTCTGTGAGGACAGAGCGCTCTCCCTTAGAGGCAGGTCTGCAGGGGCGAGGCGTGGGTGGGTGATGGTGAGCACTGCTCCCGCACAGGTGGAGCTGGGCTTCCCTGGAGCTAAGGAGGTGGAGCTTTGAAGGACAAAGGCTTCCAGGTGAGGGGCCTGAGGGGGTTCCTAAGGAACAAAACACACCCTTAGGAGGTAGTAAGCAGTAGAAGATGGAGTGTCTGTGTCCCTTATGTGGGCAGGGCCAACGCTTCTGCCTGAGGCTGCCCTGGCCCTTCTGGGAAGCAGCTGCCCTTCAGCTTGGGGCAGGAGGTGGCCACCAACCCCCAGGCGCAAGACCGGCCCCTCCCTCCTCCTGGCTCCTTTGGAGTCAGACGGTTTTGAAAATGCACAAAGCAGAAGGAAAGACGTGGGAGGAGATCCTTGGAAGGAACTCAGGCTTGTTCATGCCCAGTTCCCAGAACCTCAGCCTGCTCCATGCTTGGCACACCCCGAGGGATGCTTCTGGATGGCGTCGGCTGTGAGAAGGGAATGGCCACCAGCACGGGGGACTGGACGGGGCCCCCCACTTTCAGTGGAATTGGATGGTCTGGCTTTAAAGCCTAGTGGGGTGAATATAGAGATGAGTAAAGAGGAATAGAAACAGACACACTGGCTTCTGTAAGGTGTCTGCATCTGTCAGTGTAAAATATTAAATTATGGGGATGGCTCAGACTCCGAGGAATGAGGGACAGAACAGCCGAGAGACAAGCGTGGCTGGTCGCAGGTGACGCGAGTGACTCACGGGTCGTACCCCAGTCACGTGACTCTGCTTGGAAAGCCACTGGCCTTCCAAGGGGCCCTTGTGGCGAGGTGAGCCCCTGGCATCCTCTCAACTGACGACAGGCCCTGAGCACAACAAAAGCCGGCTGTCCTTGTTGCATATCTTAGGATGGTTTCAATTTAGAAAGAATGGGGGAAGAGGGTTGGCAAGGACTGAGATCAGATGAATTTTGACTTGAGCTCAGCACAGCATCACCCAGAAGCCGTGTCTGATGCCTGTGCCTGCTGCAGTTCATCTGAGGCCAGGCAGCCCAGCGAGGCTCAGCTTCAGCCACGGAACATACGGTGGCGACGCCATTGCCATTCGAGACGTCAGCGGAAGGAGGAAGGAGAGGGAGACGGTGAAGTCGAGATTACCTCATTCCACACACGAGACCAAAATCCATTTAAATCTGATTCACTTTCTGCCTGTTCTTTTTACTGGGGAGGCTGAGGGCATCTAAGTCACATGTAACTAGGAATAAATATTCGGCCCGTTATTACTCAAGTGTCAGCTGATGCTCATTTCACCATCTACTTTGTAGGAGATATCAATTATTTAGTATCTGTTGAAAGCAATCGTGTGTGCGCTGCCCGCTGCAGGGTGCTGTAGAAGACATTATATTACATTATAGAACAGTCCCTGTCCTCAAGAAGCTAACATTCCCGATAGATGAGCAGTTAGTGTGCATAAATGAGGTCAATAAAGTGCAGCTAAAAGTGATGGTTTGTTTTTTTTTTTTAGGTGGTGACCTCCCCTTCAATGTAGGTATTCAGGCAGAGAATACCTGGTGATCAGCAGATGAACACTAGGAAAGATTTCCGGAGAATCCCTGAATTAGGAGAGATGCTGGATGGTGTGAAATCTACGATCTGCCTTTCCTGATGGCAGAGTCTGTGATACTAAAGCGTGCTGAGGCTTTGGAGCAGATGTGATAGGAGATCAGGAAGAGGAAGCTGAGACAGAGGAGCCGGGAGCAGAGCTCTGAAGCCTGAGTATGATCCGATGAGGAGAGACAGATGAGGAGGGCATTCCAGGCACAGGAAATGGGGATCACGCTGCACTGAAGCCAGGGATGAGGGCAATACACATGAACAGGAGGTCTCCTGAGAACCATTTCCTCTGCTGGGTGCTGTCCACTCAGTACATTCTATGCTGTAAGGCCATGGAGCCAGACCTTCTTCTATCACCCAGGTGATGCAAGAGGTTCACCCTGAGCATTAGTGCTTTGCATTATGGGGGACAGAAAACCAACCCAAAGGGAATGTGGAGAGTGTGGTGGGGGCCAGAGGAGGTGCAGAGAGAGAGAGAGGAGCAGAAAGAGAGAGAGAGAGAGAGGCAGAGGACGTAGAGAGAGGTGGGGGATGGGAGGGAGCAGGGAGAAATAGAGGGAGAGAGAGGGAGAAAGAGAGAGAATAATAAAGCCAGAGGGAGACAGAGAAAGAGAGAGATTCCAAAGGCTGGCAACCCAAATACATACAATCAAGCAACCCGACAGCAGAGTTACATTTTAAAAACTCAGCAGGATAAATATAGAAAATATAGACAATTTTATTCTATTTTTTCCAAGGAGATGCCTATAAACCAAGCCAGAGCCAGTCAGAAGGAAACACTGGGTGATTTGGAAGCTGGCTATAAAAGTCACCTGAGGTGCAGCTAAGCTTCCTGCCTGTCACTGCTCCTGAAACAAAAGCTATTTCAGAGGCAAGAGGAAAGAGTGCCTTTTATAACAAGTGGAAGAAGAAATTGATTCCAAAGAGGCCAATTCTCTATTAAACAGTGTTTGGGCTGTTTGGTAAAGTGTCACTATTCCCACTTAGACCATTTATTTTATGTATTTATTTTTTATTTTAAGAGAAAGAATGTGACTCACAAGTGACAACTATTTCCATTTTGGGGGTTTTTCCTTTTATTCCAGAAATTAAAAAAACATAAACCAAAGCTTTATAATTAATATTGGGATGTTGTGTGTGTAGGCATGGTATATGACTTTTATTTTCATCTTTATATCT
The DNA here is from genome assembly GCA_963573385.1 of Cacajao melanocephalus. Lineage (NCBI taxonomy): Eukaryota > Metazoa > Chordata > Mammalia > Primates > Pitheciidae > Cacajao > Cacajao melanocephalus. Next base: position 12,492 of record CAUYLG010000346.1, on the reverse strand, counting down.
CAGCAGTGGAGCAGATGTTTCCTTTTTTCTAGAGATGCTGTCTGGCTAATGTCATTAACTCCAGAAGAGAGAAGGGGAGTGTCAGTAGAAGGAGCTGTGTGGGATCCTGTCAGCGGTACCTCGGGGTCAGTGGGGACGCAGGGAGGAGAGAGACTTTGGGAGTGGGTGCTGCCTCCTGCTGCCCCAGGGCACCATGTGTCCCTCTGCAGAAGAGAAGCCAGTGGGTGGCCTCAGCCTGGAGACACCACACAGTGCGCTGCATCAGGAGCCAGCCTTGCCTCTTTGTGGCAGGTCATCTCCAGGCCTCACCTCAGAGGCTCCTCATGGCAACGCCCCTGGTGCACAGAAAACAAATGATGCTCACTTTAGTCCCAGGGCAGTGCCAACAGCAGCTGGGCCAACACTCCCTTCCCAAGTTTCTCTGCAGGAAGCCAAAGGACCCTTCAGGGCCAATTGGAATCACCTACTGTGTCCCAGCTTCAAGGGAGGGCCAGTAACGATGCAAATATCAGGGGACCCCCAACTTTAGTGACCCAGAATGCACACAACCCTCACCCAAGGCTCTGCCTGCTCTGCGTCTCTGCCTCCAAGGCTTCTCAGTGAAGTCGTGACCATCGGAGGTTTTGAAAATGACTTCTGATCTGAGTGGTTTCTTCCTGCTCAGCTCAAGTAGGAAGCATCATGAAAATGCATTTGAACATTCCTAAATGTAGGATGGCGTGACAGGGGCCCATGTGTGGGCAGAAGTTCAAGTGGATGGGACACCTGCACAAGGGCGTAAGCCAGGGCCATCCCAGGCCCACCAGGAGGAGGCCCTGGGGTCAGTGCTTCAAAACCCGGCAGAAACCTGCTGCCTATTCCCAGTACACAAGATTCCCGCCACATACATGCTTCTCTGAAGATGGACCATGGCGTCCATACTAACTTCCCCCCCACAGAGACAGGTTTTAAAATTCCTATCATTGAAACGCGTCACGCCTGTCCCCATTCTCCCCTTGGCCGTGCCAAGAGCTGCATGTACCACTCTGGATGCTCAAAGGCATTCACTCCAGAAGGTTCCAGAGACTGCTCAAGGAAGAACAAATGTGTCTTTTTCTACAGCATGAAGCATTGGAAGCATTGCCCTCTTCCTCCTGCTCTCCCAGGGAGGGAGGACAGCCAGGAAAATCAAGGAAATGTCTCCGGGAGCCATTGGAGGAAAGAAACAGGGGCCCCAAATTCAGTAAAGCAAAGCTCCTCTGCTGTCTCCCTCTCCCTCAAAAAGGGACATTGAGGATGTCTGTGCCCTTCATTCGCTCTCACATCCACTTCATTCTCTGTGTCCACACCACTTCAAGTTATGCAACAAGAACCCAAGAAGAAAGCTGGCTTCACAGCCAGGGTTAATGCTAGAAGGAAGCTAAGAGAAGCAAACATCTATGAAACACCCTTCACATGCTTGGCTCCTGATGCCCCAACCAACCTGTGCGCTATGAGGACCAGTCTGTTCTCTCATTAAGCCCATCTTTTAATTTTGGGCTGAAGTAAACTCAGAAACACTTGATTTGCAAACCAACTGGCACAAACACATTTCCCAGGAGCCCTCAGTCATGGACTTCTGATGACCGTATACGTGGGAAATTCTGGGAGGATTTGCATCTGATACTCAAGAACATATCCTTTCTGAAGAGACAGAAGTCCAAAAACATAAACCGTGAAAACTTCGGTGATAAGCAATTCGATGAGAGATCATTCAATGAAGCCTGTGGTATGAACATGCTTCTGGCGTGCATCTGTCAGGGAAATCTTCCAGCAGGAGGAATGGTATAGTTTCATGAATGGCTTTACAGTAATAACCTACCAAGTGCCATGAAGAAGCAGGTCACAATAGCACAAACTTTAATAAATTTTCATTCAAAGTGAACTTTGCTCCAAAAACATAAATATGTGATGTGATAAATAATGCCTTGAGGCAGGGCGCAGTGGCTCACACCTGTAATCCCAGCACTTTGGGAGGCTGAGGAGGGCAGATCATGAGGTCAGGAGTTCAAGACCAGCCTTACCAACATAGTGAAACCCCGTCTCTACTAAAAATACAAAAAAAAAAAAATTAGTTGAGTATAGTGGTGAGTGCCTGTAGTCCCAGCTACTCAGGAGGCTGAGGCAGGAAAATCACTCAAACCCAGGAGGCAGAGATTGCAGTGAGCTGAGATCGCACCATTGCACTCCAGCCTGGGTGACAGATCGAGACTCCTTCTCAAAATAATAATAATAATAATACCTTGAAAAATAGATACCTTAGATACTGTTATGCATATCACACACCTGAATTCTGGGAGGAGTAAAATAAGGTCATCTGCACTCAGGGAGCTTCCACAAGGCCCCTCGTCAGCAGCAGCTTCCTGGTCCTCATGTCAAGAAGCACAAGCCACCACCTGTTCTCGTGGGAGGCAGCGCCCGCGCTGAAGTTAGCAAGAGCTGCACACACGTTCTGCAGTGCTCGGGGACAGTCCTCACTCGCACTCTCTCCACGGTAACTTGTAAACATGAGCATGACATGTTCACAAAACCAAAAGGCTCGGGTTCCTCTCCAGGGACTTGGCACCAGGAATTTCTCCAAGGCGGAGCAGCCATGGACGTGTGGAGATCCTGGCTCTACCTGGCAGCAGCCTGGGCCACGATCCCCCACCATGCACTGGGGCCCGTGTGAGCCGCCAGCAGAGACCCAAGTCAGAGGCCGCTGGAGAGCCCCACGGATGCCTTTGGGCTGGGCAAGCCAGGACTCTAGTTTGAACCGGGGTGGGCAGGCAGCCATGCTTGTGATTTGGAAGCCTGAGCGTGCACAGGTCAGTTCAGGACGGTTCTGTGTGCGGGCAGAGTGGGGGTTCGTGTTTGGAAAGGGAGGTGTGCTCCTTCACTCAAGACACACAATTAGAGGGTGCTGCCATGCTCACAAACCTCAAAAACCTCGAGCACCCGAACTGTTAATCACGTGTCTTTCTTTACCTGTGCGTCGTGCTGACTGATCCATCCTTAAAGGCGGCAGTGAGAGACTCTTACTCACAAAGGAGAGAAGAGTTTCCTCCAAAATAATTTTTTCTAAAACATCCAGTCCTGTTACAAACTGTTTCCATATCATCGTCATCTTTCACTTGTCAGATTCCCAAATCATACTTTGGCGCTAGATCATTTTCCAGCAGCCTGCTGAGGTATTGTGTCCTTTTAATTAACTTTAAAGCAAAAGAAGAAATCAATACTGTTTGGTGTATCAGTGACTTTGAAGTCATTCCCCAGCTGTTTAACCTGGCCTCAAGGCTGCTTATTATTATGAAACACTGGAATGGAGCAGTAAGCTTTTATATCAGGAAAAAACACAAAACAAGATTTCATAAACTCACAAACTCAAAATTCTTCTATGAAAATGTGTCTTCTTTGTACCTCATTATGACTTATAAGCTACTGGAGGTAAAACTGATGCATTTCAACCTAAAGACATTCAAGTAAATATGTTTATGAAAACACATATAACTGGATATATGTGAGTAGAGACGTTTGACTTCTGAATGCCTCCAGAATTCCTTTTACTTACTGTGGAGAAAATCGCATGCTCATGTAATCTAAATAACCCTAATCTCTTTGTTTTATATTAAAAAAAAAAAAGTGGAAGCAAGGCAATACGTTGTTTCTAATACTCAGCTTTCAGGCTTGTATAATCAGTTTCAGGTGATACACAATGGATCCCAACAAAATGTGAACATTTGAAGAATCTCTCTTTTTACATCTCCTTAGCATGGGGCACACATTTCTTGAGGAGATTGACCTGGTCACACTCTCCCAGCTTGAACAATACACCATAAATGGAACACAGTTTTCCAAATGATAATGATAACACTGAAGTACCATTTTTCTCAATAAGGTGTTGCTTTAAAAGAACTTCGTCCCGTGTGCATTTTGAGTTGTCTAACCTCTGGTAGCATGGGAGGGGAGGGGAAGTGGACATCTCAAATCCATGCAATTATTCTTGGTGGACTCTTAGAGTTGGCTCTGCAAGCTTTCTGGGATTCACACACTCACAGAGCCGCCCGGAGCTGGGCATCTCTCTTACATCTTAGTGGCCATCCGAGCAGGGATCAAGGAGGCTGTGTGCCCGTCTTTCGCTCCATCAGGACAACTAAGGCCTGATTTTTGCTGGGCCAGAAAATGCCCACTCTCCTGAAGGAGCAACTGGTCACAGCAAGCACGCTTGGCTGTGCCCTATGCTCTTTTCCTGTCCTCAGCAGACAACATGGAAACCTGCGTTTACATGAATCCAATATGTGTTCGGTAAACCCAGATCTTTTGCTCTGTGCCAGCCTCACCCTTTTCTCGTTGCCCTGTGCGGCTCAGTGTTTCACCCTCCCCTGCCTTCTCTCTTTTCTTTGTTTCCAAGGCTCTCCCTGCCTCTGTCTCTTTTTTCCTCTCTCTGTGTTTCATTTCCTCTCTATATAAGAAAACTTTATTTGAAACAGACATGTGAAAACTGTCTTTGATCTCCTCTATACCCTATGTCACCTACGTAGGTGGATGCATTCATTTTTTCATCACTATTAGAAAGCATTCAACTCACCCATTTGAGCTTTACTCTCTGTAAGGCACTGCCCTCAGCACTTCATTACAGGAGAGAATAAAACAAAAATGGAAGGATTGGTCAGTATAGCCATTCTAAAAGTTTTCTTTAATTGAAAGTTTAAATATGGGCTGGGCACTATGGCTCATGCTTGCAGTCCTAGCATTTTGGGAGGCTGAGGCAGCAGAATCACTTGAGGCCAGGAGTTCGAGACCAGCCTGGGCATTATAGTGAGACCTTATCTCTACAAAAATTAATTAAAAAGTTAGCCAGCCATGATGGCACCTGCCTGTAGTCTCAGCTACTCAGGAGGCTGAGGCTGATTGCTTAAGCCCAGGAGATCAAGGCTGCAGTGACTTACAACTGCACCACTGCATTCCAGCCTGAGCAATAGAGACCCTGTCAAAAAAAAAAAAAAAAAAAGAAGAAGAAGAAGAAAATTTAAATATGGAAATATCACAGCGATTCACTCCTGTGCCCAAATATTAAATTCATGTGAATTCGATCAAACATAAAATTTTAAATGTATATTATGTGTCGGGCACTAAGTTAGATCTTGTTGATACAACTATAAAGAAAGCATAATTCAACCTCTGTAAAGAGGACAGGCTCACCAGTGGCCCTTGTTCCATTCCAAAATTTATATCCATAATGGGCTAATAGTGCCATCATCCATCAATTACCTTTAAAATGCATTAAAATAAGTCCCCTTTATCACTAGTGCAGAAAATGCAAACACAGAGACACAAACAAACTGGTATCCACTATCCATCCATTATTTCCTCACATGTGAAACATGGCAGAATAGTGAAATAGAAATTCATTCTGCAAACAAGTGCTAAAACTCCAGACTAATATTTTAGTAGATAGATGAGTAATTATCTAACTTGTTAGCAGTGGATGCTGTCTAAATATTCAGGAATTTTTGGACCAATTGATTTAAAATGCATAGAAATGATCGTATGATTTTGGTTTGCTCTTTTATGTGAGTTTGTTCATCTATATAAGGTGAGCTTTGAAAATGTGGGGCCACTTTTCCTTTGAAATGGTGAGGAGGAGGGGTTGCTATACTTCTATTTTTGCCAGATCTCAAGAAAAACTTGACTGAGATGTCAAATTGCAATGACTATGCCTGCCACTAAATATGCTGATATATGCACATTCCTGTGGCGGATGTCTGCTTACAATGAACAATGAGTTCTTTCCGTCCCTAGAAAGATAGACAGCTTTGTGTGCTCAAATGGCTGGGATCGAACAAAAAGTGGAAACCTGATCAAATTCTTGTAACTCTTAGAGAATTTAAATGGGCTCTTTTGTCTCATTTAAAACTTTGCTGAAACCCAAATTATTAATTAGATTGTAGATGTGGTAATCTGCAATAATGGTTTGATGCGTGAACAAAGTCCTTGAGAGTGGCCAGTTGACTGGTAAGGAGTCGTATTTTTGTTATCATAAAGAAGCAAAGGCACTTTGGCTTTTAGTAGTATTCATGAATAGCTCTTGATCATAATCAGCATTGGGTCCCTTTTGCACAAGTACATGTCTTTATTTTTTATTCATTCAATAAATTATTCAACTTACAGTTACTCATCATCTACTATTTGCCAGGGAGTAGTCAATCAGGCTCCATTTTTAATTCTAGGTTAAAAACGGGAAAACAACAACAATAGTAGTAGTCATCACAGTAACAGTTTGCAGAAACTCTTTCATGTTTCGCAAACATTATCTTGCTGTGTCTTGGCGAGGACTTTGATCAACATGACACTCAGCTTCACAGGTGGAGATGCAGAGCCCAGTATCAAAGGACTTTTGAATGAGTCAAGAGGCCGTAGTCCCATGGCCTGCTCGGCTCGCCTGGCCAAGCCCTGTCTACTTAAGTCCCCAGTCTTCCATGGGGGCACCTTTACTTCTTACTGAGGCCATGCCCTCTTCTTCCTTTATACCCAAAAGGCACACGGCACCATTATCAGTGAGACCAGGAGTCAGCCAGTTCCTAGCAACTGATGCTTATTTACCAAACAGTGTACAAAGACAATGTAGTCAGAAAGTCTTAAAGTCATGTTACTGTTTCTTTTCTTTTCTTTTTATTTTTGAGATAGAGTCTCCCTCTGTCACCAGGCACCAGGCTGGAGTACAGGGGCCCAATCTCAGCTCACTGCAACCTCCGCCTCCCGGGTTCAAGCAATTCTCCTGCCTCAGCCTCCCGAGCAGCTGGGACTACAGGTGCACACCACTACACCCAGCTAATTTTTGTATTTTTAGTAGAGACGGGGTTTCACCATGTTGGCCAGGATGGTCTCCATCTCTTGACCTCGTGATCTGCCCACCTAGGCCTCCCAAAGTGCTGGGATTACAGGCGTGAGCCACCGCGTCTGGCCATGTTACTGTTTCTTATGGAGTCTTGCTGCTCTCCTAATTAGGCTTGGGTCGGAATGAGGGACCCAGTCATTGGGGCTGAGGTTTATTTTAGCTGCAGGAGTGCACTCAGGCAGTACATGGACTGAGTTCAGGCAGTTCTCAACAGGCCCCACTGGATACTGCACATGCTAGAGGACTCCATGTCAAGAACAATTCATTTACCCACAGAAACCGAGAGGAGGTGTTTAACACCAAACAGACCAGAGGCGGGGGGAGGGAAGCAGCTTGTCTGAAAATGACCACAGTTCATAGTAGTGTTAGTAACAGAAACCACTGCCAATGATAGCCATCTTCCTCCTCGGAGAACAACATATGAAACGCGACATTCAAGGAAGCATCTTCCCGAGTTCTGCTGCCCACATTGAAAAACATCGAGCAATAAGCCACATCAAAACGTCCTGACTTAACCACGGTTGTCCCAACTGCAGGCAGTTGTCAGCAATCCCAAGGTTTCTGTTTTATATTTCTCATTAGAAGTGTCTCTTGAAGACTCTTTTATTCCAGAACAAATATTTGAAGAGGATTATGTGGAAACAAGAAACAAAAAAGACACTGAAAGATAAAGTGAGACGCTATAGCCATACAGGATTTAACAAAATATTAACAAAATGCGCTATTTAAGTTCCAAATCCATCTAAAAATTAAGCATGTAACTACAGAGCATCAGAAAAATCCATTTGGTGGAACTTAACACACTTAAGTCATAATACACATTCTCCAGGGGATATAGTCTGGTGGTGGGTAGAAAAATAATACATTCATTAGTAAGTAGCCTGAAAAGTTATGTAACTACGTTAGGTGAGTGAGTGGTACAGATAAGACTAGCTATTGGGATAAGAAGAGACGAACCTCTAAAGGATGGGTAGGGCTTAGTAAGGGAAGCGTAACATCAGCTCTGAAGTAAGGACGATGGCTTAAACCTCTATAGTCCACACCAAGTCTCTTTTCTGTGCTAATGATCTTCCTCATCCTCTTCATTTTTATTTAATAATGAGCACTAGGTAACTTTTCTTTTCTTCCTTAATCTTTTAATCCTTTTTAGCTTGCTCCTGGTGAAGTTTCAAGGAGCAGGTTGCCTCTCCACGTCTGTGTCACTGGAAGTCTAAGAGCCTTGGAAATACGTATTCTGCAACTCAAGCCCAGTCAGAGGCAACACGCAAATGAGGGGCCATGGCTGCTCCAGAAAAACTTTACAAAAACAGGAAGTGGTCTGGATTTGGCATACAGACCACAGTTTGCCAACCCTGGAAAATCCATCTTGCCTAAAATATTTATATGGATACCCTCTAGTGCGGATACTGAAAGAGCAGGCATGGCATTAGGAAGAAATGATCACTAAGAACTAACTGTCCTGTGGGTGCCATTAGGCCCGTGGGCTCTTGAGCACTGGAATGTGGCCAATTTGAGTAGAGATGTGCTTTCAGTGTACAATACATACTTGAATTTGAACTTTGCATAAAATAAAAGTGTAAGATATTAAAATTATTCTACATTGTTTACATATTAAAATGATTATTTATTACATTGGGCTAAATGAAACATTTTTAAAATTTATTTCTGTGATACTGTGAATTTGGACTTGCTTTGGAGATAAGGTAAAATTGATTATGAAGGTTGCACACTTATGTCACAAATCTCTGCAAAGCCTGCATAATTCATCACAATTGAAGAAAAGCCCAGGCATTAAATAGAAAGGATACTACAAATTCCAGATAAAAACTTCAGGCAGTATATGTAAAGAATATTTCACAGTGGAGTATTGGACCAAGCTGCTTATATTCATTCCTCCAGTTGATGTCTGAAATGTGTTCCCTGAGCCAATTTTGGTTTAAAATACACAGAAATGAAGTACAACACGTAAATATCTCTTTTCCCTGAAAAAAAGTTAATTCGGCAAAGCCATAATGTATTAATTACTAAAGTAACTTTTAGTTTTAAAAATTATCATTAAACAAAGAGGATTCCTGATTACCTTAGAAGTAGGCACTTCATTGAGACAGTCCTGCTACTAAGATCACTGTTGTAGAAATAGCTAGCAAAAATCCTGTATTAGTCCATACTCACACTGCTGTAAAGAACCGAAACTGGGTAATTTATAAGGAAAAGACATTAAATTGAACCACAGTTCCACAGGCTGTGCAGGATGCATGGCTGGGGAGGCCTCAGGAAACTTACTCTCATGGCGGAAGAGTGAAGGGGAAGCAGGTACATCTTCACATGGTAGAAGGAGAGAGAGAGTGAAGGGGGAAGTGCTACCCACTTTCAAACAGCCAGATCTCATTAAACCTCATTTACAATAGCAGCAAGGGGGAAACTGTCCCCATGATCCAATCACCTCCCTCCCCAACATTGAGGATTCCAATTAAACATAAGATTTTGGGTGGGGACACAGAGACAAATCATGTCAGATGCCAAATGGATGCCTATTTCTGTATGATGGCATCTTTGGGAGCCAGTGTTCATCTATCCCACTTAACATCAATGACTCCTTCATTTCAGAATTTGAATGGTGACATTTCTGAGCCTGGAACAGGAGCAAGGTCAAAGGCTTCTTTCTCTGCCATGAACCTGAGTGTGAAGACTCATGGGATTCTGTGTCTAGCACCTTTTCCTCGTCCAAGGTTTTGCCCTGGTCAGGGGAAGCATTGAGAAAAAGGAAGACTTCCTCGCCCGTATTTCAGTTCAACTTCCACTCTCATCATTAATATTGATTTCTGTGAATAAGCTGCAGGAGTTTGAGTTTTCAAGGGTCCTTCTCAGTTGCTTGAACTCAAGAGGCAGATACACAACTATTTATTTTTTAAGTGGTATTAAATTGTCCAAAGGAAATAGAATGAGATAGAACACACTTAAGTAGATAAAGTAAAATGCAGTGTGTAGAAGCCCAGGGTTTTCAAATACAAGTCTGGACGTCTGGGTCCTGGAATCTTTATTCCACACCATTGTCATGGTAAGTCTCCCAGTAACACAGCAAAACACCTGGTCACATGCGTTCATATGTCCTAAGTGCCTTGGAAACATCTTTCCATACAATGCAACATGCCTATTTCCAAATATTGAGGTACCCTACATAACACAGATCAAAGAGAGGTGATCATCACTTTCAGAAGCAGTAACCTCACTGTGAATCAGGATACCTGGAAAACTCAGGACAGAAGGTCCCTCAAATGATGGTGCACTGGTCACAGCAACAGCACTAAAGAGAGTTCCACATTCGATATTGATCCCATTCACTCTTCACACCAACAAAGATTTACTGAGGACCAACTATGTCCAACATTTGTGACAGGGATGTTCATCTATGAAGAACAGTGTTTCATAGCTGATAGGGTAGGTTACACCATTATATAAATAGCTATCAATGCAAGGTAGACAATAATAAGGATCATAAAAATATTTCTTGCTAAAGTTTAGAAGAAGAGGGCTAGAATTCATCTGGAAGGAACAAAGAGGGCTGTGTGGAAAAGTGGCATTTTAACCAGACTTTGAAGTTGAATAGGGTGTGTTTGCATAGCCACCAGAGAAAAACATTGCAGAAGTGATTCTGTGTCATCTAAGCACAGACAATGAACAGAGTTTGGCCCAGTCCTCATTGCAATATTTGAAATAGATGAGCATAATGCAGGGTGAGAAAGCATCCTTGAGCATGGGTGGGGAATCACCTCAAAGAGTAGGGTAAGGTGCTGGGTTTATTTCTGTATGCAATAGAAAGACTCTGGTATTGTTTGAGCAGAAAAATGCCAAAGCTATATTTTGCAATAATTGATCTGAAAACAGAATGTAGAATTCATTTATAAGAGTGTGGGTGATAGTGGGGTTGTGTGGCATGATGGCTACTATTAAAAGTCCAGGATGAAGATAATGACAGGCTACTCTAAAGTAATGATGGAAGAAATGGCAGGGATAAAACATTTGGGAGGACAATTTTAGAGACAGAATTGGCAGGAAGTAGCCGCTGATTGGCTGCCAGACTAATTATCCCAAAGAAGAGCTCTGACCTTGCCATTCAACTATACAAAAACCTTCAATAATTTCACATTACTGAGAGAACAAAGTCATAAACTTGTCTCACAGAGACTATTGTAAGTATGACACTCATGATCTCCATGACCTAAGCTTCAGTACACTCTACCTATTCTCCACCTATGCTTCAGTACACTCACCTATACCTTGCCTACACTTCAGTACATTCTACCTATACTCCACCGACACTTCACTATACTCTACCTATACTTCACCCACACTTTAGGACACGCTATGTATACTCCACTTATGCTCCAGTATACTCCATCTATACTCCACTGATACCTCACTACACTCTGCCTATACTTCACCCACACTTTAGTACACTCTACCTATACTCCACCTACACTTCAGTACACTCTACCTATGTCTTACCTAGACTTTTTTATACTCTATCTATACCTCACCTACACTTCATAATATTCTACCTACACTCTACCTGCACTTCAGTGCTCTACTCATCCCTTCAGTACATTTTATCCATACTCCATGTACACTTTAGTGTATTCTACCTATACTCCACCTATGCTTCAGTACGTTCTATCCATACTCCACCTACACTTTAGTGTATTCTACCTATGCCCCACCTACAATTCAGTAGAGTTTACCTATACTACCCCTGCCCTCCAGTACATTCTATGTAGACCCCACCTACACTTCAGTGTTCTCTGCCTATACTCCATCTGCACTTCAGTGTACTCTACTCATACTCCACCCACTTCATATACTCTAACCATACTCTGTCTACACTTCAGTACACTCTACCCATACTCCACCTGCAGTTCAGCATTTTCTACTCCACCTACACCTTACTGTTCGCTATCTATACTCCATCTACACTTCAGTATACTCTGTCTATACTCCACCTTCCCTTTAGTATATTCTACCTATACTCCACCTACACTTCAGTATACTTTACCTATACTACCCCTGTCCTCCAGTCCATGCTACAGAGACCCTGCCTACACATCACTGTTCTCTACCTATACTCCATCTACATTTCAATGTAATCTACTCATACCCCACCCGCTTCACTGTACTCTAACCATACTCCGCCTACACTTCAGTACACTCTACCCATACTCTACCTGCACTTCAGCATTTTCTACTCCACCTACACCTTACTGTTCTCTATCTATACTCCATCTACACTTCAGTGTACTCTACCCATGCTCCACTTACACTTCAGTGTACTCTGTCTATACTCCACCTACACTTTAGTATATTCTACCTATGGTCCACCTACAGTTTGCTATACTGCACCCATACTCCACTTACACTTCAGTATGCTCTGCCTGTACTCCACTTACGCTTCAGTATACTCTGTCTATACTCCACATATACTTCAGTGTACTCTGTCTATACTCCACCTACACTTTAATATACCCTCTCTATGCTCCACCTGTACTTCAGTATACTTTACATAGACTCCACCTACATTTTACTGTTCTCTACCTATACTCCAT
>CAUYLG010000344.1:0-31903 GCA_963573385.1 Cacajao melanocephalus | reverse complement strand
CATTTTTAGACTGCATTCTAGCCTGGGCAATAGAACAAGAATCCCATTCTCTCTCCCTCTTTCTCTTCCTCTTTCTTTCTCTCTTACATTCTTTTTTTTCTTTCTTTCTTTCACTCTTTCTTTCTTTCTTCTTTTCTCTCTCTTTCTTTCAAAAAAATTATCATTTTGTAAATTTGATTTTGGCTAAATGAATTTTCTTGTAATAAAGAATACTTTATCTTAGCTAAGAACTTATTCCTAATGTTCTCATGTTCACCTTGTTAGTACAAGACATTATAGATGCTTAGAAGTAAAAATGGTCAAGCTTTTATAGGCCTGCTTTATGGAGCTTGCATTAAATTAGAGGATTCAGACCCCCCAAAATGAATAAACAAATAAATTAATTATGTGTTATCATTTTAAGTGCTCTAAAGAGTAAGCCTACTTTAGGTAGGATAGACAGAAAAAGCATTCCTGAGAATATTAAATTTTATTCAGGTGCCTCAAATGTGAAGGCTGGGCATAATGGTGTTCCTGAGGGACTAGCAAGTGCAAAGGTGTGGAAGCAGGAAAAAAAAAAAAGACTGCTACATTTTTAAAACAAAAGGCCAGCATACTAAAGTACAAAGAGAAAGGAAGGAGGAGGGAGACAGGAAATGCATCAGGAGAAGTACATAGAGACCAGGCTCTTCAGGAACTTAACAGCTGATGGTAAGGAATTCAGACTTACTATAGGTGAAATGAAAAGCCACAGTAAAGCTATAAAAGGCATACACAAAAATTGGATAGTGTTTGGGGGTAAGGAGTAGCACTAATGATTTCCCGGACTCAAGTTGTAACAGGAACATAGGACTAACTGAATTTCACGACTTGTAGTATAAAAATGGGCATTTTTTAAAGATAAAAGGCAAGCTATACCCAAGATTGAAAGAAAAGATAGGCATGTTATGAATTAACAGAAGAACCCTAAGAGCATGTGTGTAGGTAGCATGTGACTGCATAAGAAAGACTTGCAAGACTTGTTTCCAGGGGAATGGGGGCAGAGAAGCTTACCAAGAAGGTGATGGAGAATATGAGCAATAGAATTGTAAGTCTCCACTGTCGGCAATACCTGTACAGGTGATTCTGCTGTGAACATGGGATTGAAAGCAACCCAACCAAAACAGTGTTGAATGCCAATACACACGTAGAAAGAAATTCATGTTGATATGTGGCCAGCAGTGGGTAACTAGTTCAAACTAATTGTTCAAGCCCCATAAAAGGCATAAGTTTATCTGATTTGTAATTTCTGGTGTAAGTTCTAGAGAGATTCACATAGTTTCTGAAATCACAAATGACTCTGGTTTGCTCAAATATATTGGGTTTTTCTCATATTAGAGAACTGATTAATAAATAACAATTCTTAAGTGATTACAAACTTTGCATGGTCTTCTATTCCTTTCTGTCATCTATCTCCAATGGTTTTGATGCCAGCTTTTACAAATTAGTAAATGTTGTATCAAATCTTCTACTACCCCTTCTTCTGAGGGAATACATTTAATGCACATAAAAGAAGTCAGACTTCTTAATCTCAAGTGGCATCGGATAAGGCAGGCTGGTAGAGAACTACTCTCTCATAGTATAATGCACACATTCAGTAATGGGGGTCAATGCAAAGGGCATGAGCTACCCTAGGAAATGCAAAGGCTTATATTCAAATATATCCATATTCAAAGACATCTTTTAAATGAAAGCATTCCTCATGCTATCCTTCATCTACAACTGTATAGGACCAAGTGTTTTATTATTAAGAGGAAATAATGGAAAAACTTAATGAAAATATCTTTCCTTATGAAATAGTACACATCCTCAAGAATAACCACTACACTCCTTCAAAGTAGCAAAGACGTGAGCCCTAGACTGAAGAGGAACAGTAGAACTTAGCTTTCTATGGCATTTCCCATGATATATTTGCTTGTGCCAATTGGGTATGGCCATTTTTAGCTCAGATTTTCACTGGTTTGTTTTTTTAAACTCATCTGTGCTCAGGTGCACAATTTCTTTTGCTCACACCTGGATAACCAACATGTTGGCTGCTTAAAAAACTGCTACTGCTTCTGCCTCACGGGACTGAAGTAGAGAATGCCTAACAGGCCATTTGCTCCCAAATAAGGAAGAAGATTCATCCTGATTTACATTCCCTTTATAAATGCAAAGCCCTTTTTTTCTGTTTGCATTAACATTTTTTCTCTTCTTATGTGTATTAGCTCATTGGTAACTTCCACTGGGACAGACAGAGTTCTGCTTCATAATTTAAAGAATTTCCCAAGGGTGATTTTGGGGGAAACAGTGCCCAAGATCAAGAAATATCTTTCCGGCTGGGTGTGGTAGCTTATGCCTGTAATCACTGCACTTTGTAAGGCCGAGGTGGGCGGATCATGAGGTCAGGAGATCAGGACCATCCTGGCCAACATGGTGAAACCCTGTATCTACTAAAACACAAAGAATTAGCCAGGCTTGGTGGTGTGTGCCTGCAGTCCCAGCTACTTGGGAGTCTGAGGCAGGGAAATCGCTTGAACCTGGGAGGCGGAGATTGCAGTGAGCTGAGATCTTGCCACTGGACTCCAGCCTGGTGACAGAGCGAGGCTCCATCTCAAAAAAAAAAAAAAAAAAAAGAAAGAAATATATTTCCTAGACCTTGA
This sequence comes from Cacajao melanocephalus, assembly GCA_963573385.1. NCBI lineage: Eukaryota > Metazoa > Chordata > Mammalia > Primates > Pitheciidae > Cacajao > Cacajao melanocephalus. Next base: position 29,243 of record CAUYLG010000344.1, on the reverse strand, counting down.
TGACAAACAAGCTATTCCTATGTACCTTCACTCCCAAACTTAAGTTCACTTTAAAAGTAAGCTTTTGATTTTCAACTCAAACTATATCTGCCGAAGTAATAGTGTCTCTGGTTTCAGTTACGTAGAGGTTCAATACATACAGTTGACCCTTGAACTATACAGTTTGAGCCACATGAATCCACTTATATGCAGATTTTTTTAACCAAATGTGGATTAAAAATATAGTATTCAAAGGTTGTGAAATCCACCTATATGGAGGGAGGACCGACTTTCTCAGGGCCTACTTGCAGAACTTGAGTATGTGTAGATGTGGGGGTCCTGGAACGAATCCCCTGAGTATACTGACAGATGACTATATACATATCAACATATGCATATATGTAACATCTGTTTTATATATATATATATATATATCCCCGTATCTGTTGATTTACCATCTTCTATAGCAACCACACTGCAGAAATTTGAGTCAAATTTGTGTTTCTAAAACAAAAACATACCCTTTATACTATAACTACCAGATAATGGAGAAATATGTATATTCACTTATCAACACAAATATATGTCAGGCTCACTGTACAATAATGAACACAAAAAGACTTGGTCCCTTTTTTCATGGGTCTTGTAATCTAATGAGAAAAAACAGACAACCAAAAAATTAGACAAATAAATACAAAATTGTCATTGTGATAAACGCTTCACAGGAAAGTTACAAGGAGATACTGAGCATATATAATAGTGAGAGCTATACTAGCCGGCAGGTGAGTAATGGTTGACTTTCACGTGTAAGTGACATCTGAGCTAGAACTGAACAATGTATAAAAGTAAAATAGGGAAGAGTGAGATTGTTGGAAAAGATTAGGGGACATTGTTTCCTATAGTAAGAGGGATGATTATTTGAGAGACAAGAAGACGACCAGAATAAAAAGAAAGGGGAAAGAACTGTAAACGATGAGGTTGGAAGGATAGATAGGGCATATACATATTTTTTTTATTGTATTTTTTTATTTTTATTGTATTTGAGGTTCTGGGGTACATATGCAGATCATGCAGGATTGTTGCATAGGTACATACATGGCAACATGGTTTGCGGCCTCCATCTCCCTTGTCACCTATATCTGGCATTTCTCCCCGTTATCCCTCCCCAACCTCCCTACCCCCTGCTGTCCCTCCCCTAGTCCCCCCCAAACAGACCCCAGTGTGTGATGCTCCCCTCCCTGTGTCCATGTGTTCTCATTGTTCAACACCCTCCTATGAATGAGAACATGGGGTGTTTGATTTTCTGTTCTTGTGTCAGTTTGCTGAGAATGAGGGCCTATATTTTTATACATATATGGCAATATCAGTAACTTTTACTAAAATATTTTTCTGCACTAGGTACCATTCTAAACATTTTACTTGTATTACTCACTTGATACAACACCTTATAAAGGAGACACTATTATTTTTCACAGTTAGCAGATAAGAAAACAGAGTTCAGAGACATAAGGCTTTAGCTGGGAAATGGTACAGCCAGGTTTTAAAGCCAGGAAATCTCTTTCCACAGTCAACTGTCTTCATCAGGACTCCATAAGGCCTTTCCAAATTAGAAAACTACTGAAGAGTCGTGTGCGTAGGTTGCTGTTAATCACTCAACCTCTCTGTGCTTGTTTCTCCATGATGAACTAAATGCACACAACAGCCTGACTTCTTGTGGAAATTTAATGAATTAGTATACATAAAGCACTTAAAATAGTGCCTGGCATACAATGAGTACTATAAGATGCCATTTAACATGTTACTTGCGGTGGTGGTGGTGGTGGTGGTTATGGATAATAATATAAAGCTGGATGTGTGTGACCTGGTTGGATATAAATTTTTAAAAAGTCACTCCAGCTACATTGAGAAGATTGGATTGGAGGCAAACATGCAAGTAAAAAGAGGATCATTTATGAAGACACCCTATTGTCTTGGAATTAGATGATGGTATTATGGGCTAGGGTGGAAGAACTGAATATGGAGAGGATTGAATGGGATGAATGAGTATAAAGCAGTCAGGACTTGTTAAGAATTGGCTGTTAGGGAGGAAGATAGAGGTTAGAGGTGCTGATGATGGCTATCCAGGTTGGCATGGTGCTTCTGTCCACTGAGGGTGGGAATAATGGATCAATACAGGTTTGGGTGAAAAGAACCCAAGTTTGATTCTGAATCTGCTGAGTTTAAAGACTTCGATATATTCAAGAAAAGATATATAATTATTTATCAATTTCTATACTTCCTAATTCTAAATAAACGATACAAAGCTACTTACAAGGTACAAATTGATGAGTCCTATGTACCAGAAACTTCAGTAGATGTTTTACACGCCTTATTTCACAACAACCCATGAGTGTTAATTATTTATCACATTTTTCAGACAAGTGTTCACTTACTCGGGAGCCTCAATAATTAGTCTTACTTCTAATTCTATCAGAAAATTTAGTCACAAACCCAGTGTAAGGTATCAGGCTAATTCTTGCATATGGCGTAAACACACGGAGCTCACAGTGTAATGGAAAAGGCAAGCTTTAAACAGGTGAATTCAACAGTGACGAGTGCTATGAAAAAGAAGTTGAGCATGTCATAGGAATATGGAGTAGAAGACCTAAATTCATCAGGCAGAGGAGAAATCAGGGAAGGCTTCCTTGAGGAAGTGACAACCAAGCTGAGACCTGAAAGACAAGAAGCCTTTAGCCATGTGAAAGTGTTGGGTGGGGAGAAAGGAAGAATAATCAAGTAAGGAATATCAGGTTATGTGAAGATTCAGATTCCATAGAGGATATGGCAGATGAAGGAACTGAAAGAATGTCAGTTTGCCAGGAGCAGAATGAAAAAAAAAAAAACACACACACACACACACAAATGTGGCTGAACAGGTAGGTGGGGGTTGGATTATAACAGTCTTTATTGCAACTTGAAGGAGTTAGGACTTTTTGTTAAAGACAATAGAGAAAACGAAGTAAAAGATTTCAGATATTTTAGGAAATTTCTCTGCCTAGGGCACAACATAGTTCCTTCATAGTTCCCTGCTATTTTGAAATGTGCTACTTACTATTGATAGCCTTAATGGAAGAGAAAAGAGTAGGAACTGCAAACTCCTTATGTTTCTCTCCAACACCCCTCCCCTTTCTATTTTTGTATCTATTATTTATCTAAGTTCTTATTACCTGCACATGTTGCCTGCTCTTTCCTTGGGGTTTTATTTTTTAAATGTTGTCATCAAGAGAAACACCTCCAAGCTCTGTCTGGATTTGGGTCTTCACCCTCTTCCATCTCAATTTTTGTGGTTCTTTCTCTATTATATCACTAGCAACAAAATTGGGACTCTTTGGACATGTTTGTTTTCAGTCAAAAGAGAAAAGCCTGTTTGCTTGGTGAATGTCTTCTTTTAGCAAACTTGGGTCTAAACTGACAAATAGGGTTTTAAACAGTAGGGAAATGTTGCATGTCATCTTCAATATCTAGTGGAAGTCTAAACATGTTTAACATATATGCACACACACACACACACACACACACACACACACTTCATTATTATATGTTGGCCATTCCTAGAATCTCCATAGAGAGTTTGGGCAAAATGTAATCAGCCTAGAGCACACCATTCTGGCTGTGACAGAAATTAAGCATGTGTCAGCATGAGCCATGAAACAATATACAATCACAGTTCAGAAATAAGCATTTACGGTATTGAATGCTGTGAATGCAATGCCTCACATTTCTCTTTTCAATTATGAAAAATGCCACAGAAGTATGCACGTTCAAGTAGTAGTGATTGAAATATGTGTTAGTTCTAGTTATTAACAGAATTCTCACCAAGAAAAGTGGGCCTGTGAACCAAGAGCCTCTCCTCACATTTCCTCAGGTAGTAACGCACTTCTAAATGCCCGTATTTCTTAAATTCCCTCTTTGAGAAGAAATGCGACTAACTGTTGACCTTCACTTGGGGTGAGCCAAGAGGTGTTGTCTTCCCACTCTTACTTTACCACCAAGTCCTACAAACCCAAAAGCACAGTTGATGAAACAGATGAAAACAGAGGTATGTTTTCAAGGATTCTACGACTATCTATAGGTATTCATTAATACGGAAAATTGGAGTTCTGTGACCTTCGATGGCTTTAATTAACAGATCTCTGAGTCATCTAAGCAGTTTTCAATCCTCTTGCCATGATAATTACTCATGAGACAAAAGGGGAGTTGGGGTATGTATTTGATCTGCAGTTTACAGAACCATTCATGCTTATTAGAATTGACTTTGTGAACATTCTTATAGAATCTCGTATGAGGTTTTTATTTCAGTTACTTTTTTCTGTGTTAGGTGACTGAGTCAGACAAATGGAGACTTAGAGCAATACTCTACTTAAATAGAGCTCTGGAACCTTGACATAATCTGAAAACAGATGCAGGGTTGATCATGGAGGAGGCTCAGCCCAGCTGGCAGTTTCCAGATGCATAATAAAGGGGACAGATGGGACTCACCCTTCCATTATCCATCTGACCCTGATGGGATGCTGACAAGAATGTTAATGCATAAGTCTGTTCAGCTTCAGTGCACCCTAAATTCATACTCACTTATATGAATTCCCATCTAATAAACAAAATAAGGCATCAATAGCTAGCATTCTGCCATCAACCTTGACTGAAAGATAAGTTCTGCTCCAATTTAGCCCAAAGAACTGGCCCATGCATGTGGACAGCCAAGAGTAAGTCTTGAAATCTTCTTTCAACCTCCTTCTTAGACACTTGTGCCTTCCCAGACACTGGTGTTGGTTTGGGGAATGTCAATCTGTATTGGAAGCCAAAGGTTTCATCTTACTCCAGAGTGGTTTATTGATCCTGGATAGTTCCCAGAGTAATATGTCCAGTGAAACATCATCAAAGCTTGTGATCTACATGGTAAAACTGCATGCTTGTTAAGACACATGGCATAAGAAAGCCTTAAGCCTCTCAGATAATCCTGAACTTTTACCAACTGTGTCCAGTGTCTGGCACATAGTAAAGGCCCAATAAAACTTATTCTATAATTAAACGTCTTAAGTTCTCTTGAGAAATTGTTTCAAAACCACATTTCTTGGATCACCAAATACCAGCCTCAGCTCCCTAGGGGGTCACAAGATGTGCCACCTTTTCAGAATACAGTTGTTACCAACATGGTAGGTCAAGTGGCCTTAGTGCCATTGTCTCAGAATAGACAAAAGTCTAAATTATACCAAGTGAGCACATAATCAGGACACTCATCATTTACCATGTTACCTTGTACCAGCCTGACCTATCATCCTCTTTTGAGCCTTCAAATATATTCTCCTGGGTTGACTCACATCCCATCCACAGAATCATAAATTTATGTCTCATGATACACACAGTTAGAAAGATAAAGGAAAAGAAAATCTAAATAGAAAAAGCATGCTTTTATGTTTCCCATTTATCTGCTTAGACAATCTAGAGAAGTTCACAGATGCTCCACTGTGGGGTCAGGTCTCAGGACATCACGTGTCTGGACCCAGGTAACCAGAACATAGAATGAAGCTAACCAGAACACAGAATGAGAACATGGAACAAGATCTATTCTCTGAGGTGGGATTGTCCCTGGTCGGGAGTCATTAGGAAAGTCCAACACAGAGTATCAGGCCAGTTGGGTGAGTGGAAGATGGTATCAGAGTAGACATGGGTTTCAGGAAGTCAAACAAACCAGACTGCATGGAAAAATCTAACAACTTGTCACTGTTCTGGCCTCTGGACCAGGTTGTGAAGCAAATTTACATTCTTGGGAAGAGCCTAGCGGGAAACCAAGACGCGGCTGTAATCCTAGAGGGACTAAGCTACTGGATGGATTTTCAGGACTAAGATTTAGGAACAATCCAGAAATCCAGCAATATAAACTGAAGTACAATGAGGCAACAGAATCCAGGGAGCAAAAAAAAAAAGGCCCAGTTATCATCAGAGTTAGCCTCACCGATGAGTTGAATCTAAATCCCAGGAGAGATTAGGCTAGATATAGGTAAATGATTATTTTCACAGGTTAAAAAAAAATGGGGGAAGACATAGCTTGAAGGTAATAGTATCTCTGACAATAAAGAGAAAAGACATGCAAAGTTTGGAGCCAGGCTTGATGGGTAGGGGAAAAGAGAGAGAACAACGTTTCTTTTCTTATGCTTTCTTGTGTATGGTAAGAGCGAATTAGTAAGATACTATGTTTTAAGCTAGGAGCAGACTTCCACGGTAATGCCCTAACTGAATGCTTCTTAAAGCAAGCTGTGCACCAGAGTGGCCTGGGGAGTTTATTAAAAGTAAAGGTGTGCATGCACCAGACCAGATCTACAATTCAGAATCCCGAGGGGCCTGAGAATCTGTACTTTTTTTTTTTTTTGCTATTTTGTTTTATTATCTTTTCAACTTTTATTTTAAATTCAGGGGCTACATGTGTAGGTTTACGACCTGAGTATATTGTGTGATGCTGAGGTTTTGGGTACCAATTATCTAGTCACCCAGGTAGTAAGCACAGTACCCAGTAGCTAGTTTTTATTAGCACCACGCTCTAACCAACTGAGCTAACCAGCTGACCAGTAGTTGTTTTTAAACCCTTGCCTCCTCAATCTCCCCTCTAGTAATCCCCAGTGTCTGTTGTTGCCATCTTTATGTCCACATGTACTCAATGTTTAGCTCCCACTTATAAGAGAACATGCAGCGTTTGGTTTTCTGTTCCTGTTTTAATTCACTTAGGATGATGGCCTCCAGCTGCAACCATGTTGCTGCAGAGGATATGATTTCATTCTTTTTTATGGCTGCATAGTAGAAATCTGTATTTTTAACAAGATCTCAAGGCTATAGTGGGAAGCTGTTCCCTAACATCAGGAAAAGTTACATACAACTTGTAAGAAATAGAAAATTTCTAAAAATTAAAAACATCATCATTGCGTGGTCCATGTGTCTGCCACACCATAATGTCTGAAATGGTTAAAATTTACTGGTGTTTCATTCTATCTCTGTCTCTAACACATACTTGTCCTTTAAAGTAAATTTCCCACTTAATCTTTTCTGCACTGATCTGTTAAATATTTGAACTCGATTGTTCAGGTGATTATTTGAAATTTGCATCTGGTATTTAAGATCTCCAACTGAATAAATACCATGCTGTTAATCAAACAAATTCATTGTGAAAAGGTAAAAACGTGCTCTGTATTAATTTCAGTAACTATTTCAGGCACTTGCCAACAAATAAATACCCAGTGTAAGTTAATCACCTAATCCGAAGTTCCCAAAAGTTTACAATCAAATAAACCGAAACCCCAACAATGATAGATTCTTGTAATTATCTTTATCACGTTAATGTCTGTGTATAATTACCCGCAATATAAGATTATGTGAAAACAGTGAGCTCTGGGACTGGTTCCTGAAACAACAAGCACTTTATCTTATAAATTAATAACAACAGTTTTGTACTTTACAGACCTTTTCATCCATTGGTCTCATTGCAAAGATGAATTAATTTGATTGTAATATAACTTCCTGGAACAAAAGCATCATCCTTGAGATTAAAAAATGCATTTAAGTAATTGTCATGATGAGAATCCATTTTTTATACAGTTTCTTTAAAAAAAATGTGTTTTTCAATTATAGCTCTATTCCTTAACTGCACTAAGAAGCAAACAGAAAAATATCTCTGGAGAAAAATTTATTTCATAATTTTATTTTATTGATTTAATATTACTATTTCTGAGACAGGGCCTCACTCTGTCACCCAGGCTAAAGTGCAGTGGCACAACCTCAGCTAACTACAGCCTGACAGCCCAGGATCAAGCGATCCTCCTGCCTCAGCTTTACAAGTAGCTGAGGTTACAGATGCGTGTCACCAAGCCCAACTAATTTTTTTTTATTTTTAGTAGAGGTGAGGTTTTGCCCTGTTGCTCAGGCTGATCTCCAATTCCTGGGCTCAAGCAATCTGCCTGCCTTGTCCTCCCAAAGTGCTGGGGTTACAGGCTCACAGCCACCATGACTGGTCTATTTCAGAATTTTAATGTATCTCCGGTGGGGAATAGGACTGTAAGCCAAGCCTCTTCGCTACAAGATCAAGGTTCAGTCCACAATACTACCCAGAAAATGAGAATGATGCAGGGAATGTTCCAGAGAACACAGAAGCCACATCTACTGCACATGCCTAGGAATTAATTTCTCTATCCAACTAGTCTTCACTCACAATGTCCTTTCTGAGTCCATAAGGAGTTCTCTACTCAGAAACATCCTCCTCTCCTAAATCTTTCCTGAGTACTAAGAATTAGGTCTCAATCTCAGTAGTTGACATATTTCTTACCCTTAAAACCATGAAGATTGACTTTTATGGATATATTGAAAGCAAAAATAATGTCTATATATCAACCACATAAGCAGGACATATGTTATTAAACCTAAGGGATTCTTGTTAGAGCAAGGATGCTATGCCCAGCAGCTAAAGGTAAGTCCTCACATGCTGTTCATAAGACTAGCTAGGCTTCCTAAGTATTCCATTCTCCAGACATACCACGGCATGATTATGTACTCAGTCCCTGACCTCACAGCCAGCCCAGGAATAATTAATTAGAAGTTGGAGGTGCTAGCAAGGGGACATATAATGCTCATCAATTTATTTGTGTGGTTTTTTTCTTTATAAAAAAAAAACCTATTTAAAATGAAGAGTCTCTTGAAAAAGATTTGCCAAAATGGGCTAGTACTGTGTGATTAAAAAAAAAAAAGTGGGTTAATAAAATAAACATTTATATCAGTGTATTTGTGGGTCAGAAATTCAGGAGCTGCTTAAGTGGTTGATTTTGGCTCAGAGATTTTTCAAGAGGCTGTGCTCAAGGTGTCAGCCCAGGTTGCCATCATCTGAAGGCTTGAATGGAGCTGTAAAATCTATTTCCAAGGTGACTCACTCACATGGCTGTTGGTGGCACTCTGCAGTTTCTTAACACATAGACCTCTCCATAGGTCAGCTTGAGTGTCTTCATGACATGGTAGCTTGCTTCTTCCTGGAGGAAGAACAAGGAGGAAGCCTTATATACCCTAATGTCATTACACACCTTCACCTCAACCATATTCAATTCATCAGAAGAGGTCACTAAATACAACCCACACTTAGGAAGAGAGAAATCAGAGCCCATCTTTCAAAGGGAAGATTAACATTTTGTTGACACATTTTAAAAACCACCACAGGGTCATTTCCAGGCTTTTGCTATATTCTGCAAGGCCTGCATTACAAGTCAGGGCAGCTCCTAAACATGATCGTCTCTTTTTATTATTTTTTGTCATGATTTTTGACATTATATTATATTATTATTTTTTATTTCCACAGGCTTTTAGGAACAAGTGGTATTTGGTTACATAAGTTCTTTAGTGGTGATTTGTGAGGTTTTGGTGCACCCATCACCTGGGCAGTCTACACTGAATCCAAGAGATGATCCATTCTTTAAGCTGAATATAATGCTGATCCCATGCATGCCATTAACAGTGGCCTCCAATGAGGGAGAGAATAAGGAAACAAGGGACAAGGCAAGGAATTATGGTTACTTTTAAGGCTTTATAAAGTGATCTAAAATCTGCACTGGCAATTTCAGGACAGTTTGTGTAAATAAGTAATAAACAGTTGCACCTCTCAAGGACAGTTTGACTACCCAGTAGAATCAAGTATGAAGTGCTTCAGAGGAGATGCTAACATTGGACAATCAACCTCCGAATCCCCCACACTTGCCTGAACATGTTCAATGTTACCGTCTTCTTCTCTCTGCTATGCTGAAATCAATGTATTCCTGTCTTGGTGGGAGAGTGGAACAAGAGTTACTAAACTATTCCCTGGAGGGAAAACTAGAGCCAGAAGGTGTCTTCTTGTTCCTCTGAGTCAGGACCCTTGAGTCAAACTCTGCTAAATATTCTATGGAGCAATGGAGGAGACATCAGCCCCAAAATGAATATTCTTCCCTGTCCTCTATTTTTGTGGCTTACTCTGCTTGAATTTACTCCCAGTATTCTGTATTCAGGGAGTAACGTAGAAACCTCTTTCTCTCTTTCTCACTGCTCCTCACTCTCTCTCTCTCTGTCTCACACATATACTCATTCATGGATACACTACCCCAGTAATGTATCGGATCTTTTAAAAACATCAAAACTTTTAGAACACTAGTGTCTTGTGTAGAGGTTAATGGCTATCCATAATATAACCCTGGTTATGTTGAGTGACACCTTAGTGAGATGTCTAGCATTCCCAGAGTATGGAAAGTATTTTTTCAAAAGTAGATGGACTTGAAGAAAGCAGTCACCACAGTCCTGTTGGACCTTAGCATTCCTCACTGATGTGAGGAATCTAGGATCAAAACTAGAAGTTAATCTACCCTCATTTACTTGCAGTGAGAAGGTAGAGCAGTCTTGCTTCTTAAAAAAGTAGGGAATGGCCCAGGATTTCTCAGGACAGTCATGGAAAGGAGTAAGTTCATTCAGGCCACAGCTACCCGTCTTCTGTGGCAGTCAACGTCTTTTCTACTATAATAAAGGGCACCTAGTATCACCCCTACTGAGTAACCACTAAGAAAACAAATTCTATTAACAAAGGCCACAATGTCAGTTTCTTACAAGCTAGCCTAAGCATTATGTGTAATTAATAATCAACTTCTCCCTTTTCTTAAATCAGATTAATAAAGCAAGTGTGTTTTTAAAATATAAACAACCTTGGGATCTGAATAGGACAGGGCTAAGGGAAGTGTAATATTTACCAACCACACATTGCTTTCAGAGTCTTTACATTTATGTTTATGCTACTTTTCTATAAAATGAGTGAAAAATAGACACCCTCATTTGAATAGTGATTATATTTACACTGAGTATTCTTAATTTGTTATGGGTAGTGGGAGGTTATATGCAAGAGAAAAGAAAATAAGTTATCAATAATTTTTAATCATATGGCCTTTCAAAATCTGCTCATAGATACTGAGTAGCTTTACTTCATTTTCCTGACTCTTATTATGACAATCAACTAAGAAATATACTAATTATTAGCAGTATCAACTATAACAACTAACAATTACTGAGTGCTTACTCAGGCCCAGACACTCACAATCTCACTTACTCGTCACAACAACTCCATGAGATAGGTATTATTACTTTTTTCTATTTTACAGTTGAGAAAACTGAGGCTTAGAGCTTTTAAACCACTTGCTCAAAAAGTCCTTACTCTTTTTTAAAAATTTATTTATCATACTTTAAGTTCTGGGGTACATGTGCAGATTGTGCAGGTTTGTTACATAGGTATATACGTGCCATGGTGGTGGTTTGCTGCATCCATCGCCCTGTCATCTACGTTAGGTATTTATCGTAATGCTGTCCCTCCCCAGTCCCCCACCCCTGCTATTCCTCCCCTAGCCCCCCACCCTCCACGCCCAGATGTGTGATGCTCCCCTTCCTGTGTCCATGTGTTCTTATTGTTCAACACCCACTTATGAGTGAGAACATGCAGTGTTTGGTTTTCTGTTGTGTCATTTTGCTGAGAATGATGGTTTCCAGTTTCATCCATGTCTCTGCAAAGGACATTAACTCATCCTTTTTTATGGCTCCATAGTATTCCATGCTGCATATGTGCCACATTTTCTTTATCCAATCTATCATTCATGGGCATTTGGGTTGGTTCCAAGTCTTTGCTATTGTGAACAGTGCCACAATAAACATACATGTGCATATATCTTTATAATAGAATGATTTATGATCCTTTGGGATATAGCCAGTAATGGGATTGCTGGGTCAAATGGTATTTCTAGTTCTAGATCCTTGAGGAATTGCCACACTGTCTTCCACAATGGTTGAATGAATTTATACTCCCGCCACAGTGTAAAAGCATTCCTGTTTCTCCACATCCTCTCCAGCATCTGTTGTCTCCTGACTTTTTAATGTTTGCCATTTTAACTGGCATAAGATGGTATCTCAATGTGATTTTGACTTGCATTTCTCTAATGACCAGTGATGATGAGCCTTTTTTCATATGTTTGTTGGCTGTGTAAATGTATTCTTTTGAGAAGTGTCTGTTCATATCCTTTGCCCACTTTTCGATGGGGTTGCTTGCTTTTTTTCTTGTACATTTGTTTAAGTTCTCTGTAGGTTCTGGATATTAGCCCTTTGTCAGATGGGTAGATTGCAAAACTTTTTTCCCATTCTGTTGGTTGTGGTTCACTTATTGATAGTTTCTTTCACTGTGCAGAAGCTCTAGATTTTAATTAGATCCCATTTGTCTATTTTGGCTTTTGTTGCCATTGCTTTTGGTGTTTTACTCATGAAGTCTTTGTCAATGCCTATGTCCTCGATGGTATTGCCTAGGTTTTCTAGAGTTTTTATGGTGTTAGGTCTCATGTTTAAATATTTAATCCCTCTAGAGTTAATTTTTGTATAAGGTGTCAGGAAGCAGTCTAGTTTCAGCTTTCTGCATAAGTCTGGCCAGTTCTCCCAGCATCATTTTATTAAATAGGGAATCATTTCCCCATTGCTTGTTTTTGTCAGGTTTGTCAAAGATCAGGTGGTTGTAGTTGTGTGACGTTCTTTCTGAGGCCTCTGTTCTGTTTCATTGGTCTGTATCTCTGTTTTGGTACCAGTACCATCCTGTTTTGTTAGAGTAGCCTTGTAATATAGTTTGAAGTCAAGTAGCATGATGCCTTTAGCTTTTTTTTTTTTTTTTTTTGCTTAGGGTTGTCTTGGCTATACAGGCTCAAAAAGTTTTTACTCTTAATCAAAGGGGAGTAAATACTTAATACCAGGTAGGTCAGTCATTAGTCTCTGTCCTTGACTACCACACTCCAGTGCTTCCTTATAAAGAAAGGAGAAGCCCAGACTGGTGAAGATGTTGCATTCTAAAACATGGTTGCTTTGGTCAGAGTATTTCCTAAAAAGTGTTCCAACTCCCATTTCCATGTTCTTGGTGGCCTAGTCCAACCCAAGAACTTTCCTTGGTCTACAAGACAAGAATAAGCAACTCCAGTAAAAATTCATTTATGCCATCTATTCTATGAATACCTATTGAAGACCTAGTATACATCCAAACCTATAGACCAAACACTGAAGGAACACTACCTCGAGAAATAGGGTCTACCCATTCAGTGCGCAAACTACCCATAGAAGCACATAGGTGGACACCTGGCTCAGAATGACCCAGTGGAAGTGTCATCACAGCTGAGACCTGAGGATGATGAGGGTATTTTCCAGGCAAAGTGTATTTGTATGAAGTATGTCATCTTCTCTCCTCCAAAATATTGAGACTGGACTTCTTTCTGGATTTTGCAAAATTAAAATAATAATTCCAACCACCTATCAGTTAAGTAAGAAGAATTGTATCATTTTCCAGGCATAGTGTATTTGTATGAAGTATGTCATCTTCTCTCCTCCAAAATATTGAGACTGGACCTCTTTGTGGATTTTGCAAAATTAAAATAATAATTCCAACCACCTATCAGTTAAGTAAGAAGAACTGTATCATTTTGTATTAAAATGAAGTGTAACAGGACTGGAGCATTATGATGCAGGAGGTGAAGATAGATGCACAACTTTCAGTGACCTTAGCAGACTATCAGCATCTCACTGAGCCATTCTCTTTCCTGTCACTGCTGCATAAACCTGTATATAAAAGCATATATAAATACACAAGTTGCTGACAGTCAAACACTCAGCCCTTCAGAGTAAAGAGGGTCACAGGCTGATATTCTTATGGTAAGGTGACAGAGCCCCTCAATCTTGTGATTTTTTAGCATGCTCTTTTATTTGAGTAAGGTGTACAGTTGTTGGAGAATTTTATAGCTGTCACTCAAAATGGTGTAATTTACTCATTGGTCAACCCAAGCATTAAGTACATTTGTTCCTCCAGTTGTTGTCAAGCACAGAGGGAGTGCTGAAGTCAGCTACTGCCCTGGCTTGAAGGCATCAGGGAAATAGAAAATTGGGTGCTTTCCTTGCAACATGAATTGGCACTCAATCGGCCCTGGTGGGGATGGAAAATTAGGATTAATGAGAACAACGCATCTGTGTTCCTTTGCTAAAACATTAGTTCATTTCTCTTTCAATTGACACCCAAAATCATTTCTTTGCTTACAAAGGTTTTCTTATCAGAAGGGAAAAAAAAGTAGCAGATTTACCATCCTAGAGCCTGCTAAATAACAAATGCCATACTTATATATGTACATAGGATAATATGGTAAGCTTTGTAAATGTTTCCTCGTAGGAAATATATTCCAGGCAAAGAGAAGAGCATACGCAAAGAAAACATAATATGATCTAATTTCAAGTAGTATTTTTGTCTGGATTATAAAGGTCCTGGTGAAGAATGTCAAAAATGTTTAGAAGTCTAACCAGGAGCCAGTGCATAAGTCACAGCAAGAATTTTGGATTAAGTTAGCTGGTCTAATTAAATCATGCCATTTAGAGTGTAGTGAGTTTTCCAAAGAGAAGGTGTTAGCCCACTGTCTGAGAACTTGAATGAGTTGCTAGAAGATGCTTGACCTCAGATTCCATAGGTTCTGTCTTCATTGGCATTGAGGAAGAAACCTGAAACGTGCTGAGTTACCAACTACAGTGCAAAAATGGTTTATATTGACCTAGTAAGATTACAAGGAAGGCATCTCCAGCGGTAGATTGCATTATCATTTCCTCTCTGTCCTGTAAGAGGATGATACATCCTCAACCACAGCTGTGTCTCTTGCAGTATCCCTGCCCTGAAAAGAGTATACATCCTGTAAAGGAAAATTTTAAATCTCAGGACCTCCCGAACATCTTATGCAAAAGGAAGCTTAAACCCAGAGGAGGCTGAGTCATTGCAAGACCTTCTTCCAAAGAAATAGCTGTTACTAATGCTGTACATCAGTAAGTTCCTCATGGAAAGGTAACAGCTTCAGGCACCTGCAAAGGGCTGCCCCCACAGATCATTCACAAGTAAGTAAATTGCTGGCCTTGCCTCCGATAAACAAGGACATGCCAATTGTAACTTTAGGTCTGCAATCTGAGTCTAGCTCCTCAAACTCCACATTGATAATGTTGATTACAAGCTTATTTTTCCAGGTGCAGAACAAAGTCAAGACTCATTTCTTCAACCTACCCAGAGATGTCTGCATAAGTTACTTTTTCTTTACTCCCTTTTTCTCCTCAGAAGTTTACCTTATCTTATCTTATGGAAAATGTAGATTTACTGGGCACTAACTAAAGTCTCACAGGAATGTAACTACTCACCTTACCGTTCCTCTTCCTACATGCCTTCCTCACCTTTAAGGCAATGTACAAACACTAAACTTCCTAAAAACCTCATCAGAAAAAATAGCCACAGTTGTGTCTGTGGCAGATGTTTTCTTTGGATGCATTCTAAAGCTGGCTTAATAAACCTCCATAATCGAGACATGCCTCAACCACTCATTTTGGTTATCAATTCCCACTGCATTGATGTTGGGTTTGGCTTGAGATGTACTTTGACCAGAAGAACGTGAGTGAACTTGACGTACACATCAGAGCGAAAGTATTAGGAGGCATCACTTGTTCTTGTTCTTTTTTCCTCTCCCGTAAGAACTGCATGTCCCAAATCGGGTCTGCTCCTTGAGCCTGTGTCCCGCCATGCAGCAATAAGGAAATGCAGAGCACAGCCACAGCAGCTGACTCACAGTCCCAACACGTAATGTAAGTGAGAAATATGCTATTATTCTAAGTCACCAAGACAGTGTGGTTGTTACTGCAGCAAATCTACATAACATATCTTTTAAGACAGCTCTTTAGATTTCATTGCTAGCCAAACAGGAAAATAACAAGCAAAACAAAACAAACAAAAACCTCTGCATGGGATAGCTATATATGCCTACGGCTGAGCTTTCATCCCGTGTGTCAGTTCCTATGATTTTGTAATGGTTGTCTGGAGGGCTATGACCAGAACGTTTGTGTAGTCATTTCCAACCTCAACAGGGAAAATTGGCATAATCAATTATTAATGTCTGCCATGAGCATGAAATTGAGAGGTGGTGACACAGATGACGTGTTTGCTGGTCCAGAGCAAACTTCTCCCACCCTTCTAGCCTTTCAAAAAAAGAAATACTGTGTTTTCTCCTGTATCCATCATCTTTCCCTGGATCCTTCTAAAGATTTGTTCTCTCTCACAGGACTCTCACACTTCTGGTTGCAGAAGTGGAGAGTGTGATGGCAAATGAAGCTGGCTTTTTTCCACCACTGATAATAAAAGATCAGTATAAATACTTGCTTCTTTTTTTTCCCTCTTTGGATGACCTCTCCCTGTGCTTCCCCATCTGATCATTCCTTCCCAAGCTTCTGAAAGAAGTGGTCAGTTTTACTGATCCTCTAACCAGTCTTACACAAAACACACACAGCTCCTCACGTGGCTGAAACGAGTATGGGTATCTTCACGGAACCCCAACCCTAGCAATCCTCCTAGCTTGCTCAGGGCTAGGCTGGGACATAAAACTGCGGATCAGGGGCATATTTCATGTGGTAATCAAGCACCTGGCATATGCCTCATTCCTTCTCACAAAGACCTACCCTCCAATAACCTCTCTTACATTGCTAGAGCGCCACCTAGAGTTCACTGGAACAAATTTGGTTTCCCAAGCCTCCCCATTAGCTTGCTATGAAAAGGGCCACATTACAAAAGAGGAGGAAAGAATAAGGAAGACAGGAGAGCAGCAATTTTTGTTGTACATTTCTATGTGCTAGGGTGCTATTCTAAAAGAGTAAATGCTTCACTTATTCGTATAAGGTAATTATTATCCCCATTTTACAGATGGCAGTAGCTTGCTCAACAAATGGAGCCAAGATTCAAAACCAGGACTTGCTGACATCAATGTGGATGTTTCTTCTATTATTCAACACTTCCAACTCTTAATTTCATTCAGCACTCCTAGATTTCAGGACCTTCTATGACTTCCCCATAGAATATGTCAACCTCAGTGAAGAAAATTTGTCTGCGTAAAACCAAAATGCATTTATCTAGACATTTCCTATTGCTACTTTTCCATGTCTTTTTCTCCTATGCCAGATATGTACTAAGTATCCATTGAATAAATAAACGACTAAATCAATGAAACGGTTTTTTTCTTAACTCTTTTCAAACCTTTTCAAAATTCACATACCCAGAATAGCTACACCCACATCTGACTATTCTGTTACTCTATATTCCCACCTTGTGAAAGGTCTTCCCTGTTATGTCCCCACTATCCTAGAAATGAGCCTCATATTATCACAATCCATGCATTTCTAAGAATGAAGTGATTGATTCAAAGTTAAAATTATTTAGGACATTTCCTATGCAAATGAAAGCCTATACAAAACCACTTTCCTTCAATAAAGAAGTCATATAATTATCTGAATCATCATTTATTTATCTGCCTTATTGAGCTTGATTTCCTAATACTTGTGGTTTATATTAATTAATGTGTGGGTATCTATCTGTATCTATCTGTCTAAAGATCTATCTATTTATCTAAACACACACACATTAATGTTAATTTTTCAGTGACCTACAACTAAATATCTGAAGTATTTTTTCTGGGACTATGTGCACTGTCTCTGTAAGAGTGTGAGCTCTACCAGGGCAAGTACTAATTTTAAAATTGTGTTATAATCTTCTAATTCCCACTGTAATTTCTTCAACTATCTCATTAAATATTTATGACTGACCAATGATTCCTCCTCTTTTCTAGCTATTCCCCAGCAATTTCTTTGAAAGAAATACTAATGAGCAATTAAATGTTAAAAAGGGGCAAAAGAATGAAGAGTGGATTTTCCCAGAAGGTAATTATGAAGTACCTACCATGTTCCGGGAATCACATGGGGAGATGGGAGGACATAGTCTCTGGCCTCAAGGATATTGTCTGGTGGGATAAACAGACAATTACAGAACAGTATTCTGGGTCAGCAGAGGCCCAAAGGTAGCCTACACTTTGAAGAAAGGCAAAAATGACTGACTGCCGAGGTCTCTAATTACTGAGATTCCTCCTGAAGTAATGATAAATGCTATCATGCAATTATAATAAATATAATGCAATTACAATAAATGTCTGTTGAATTGAATTAAATCAAATTGATGCCTCGCTCTCCAGAAGCTCAAATATAAACCATGAAAAATGGAAATTCCATTTTTTAAAAAACAATTCAAGGCTTCCTAGTAAGTTATCCATGGGGATATTTCAGAAGATTTTTAACCCATAAGAGTCCTTAAGAAATTCTATAAGCTTGTGCCCTACTCAAGTGGCCCTCTCATCTGATGAATGGATCCTTATAGAAGCTTCTTTAGAATATTCTCAGACATCTGAGGTAAAGACCTGGCAAAACAAGAATGCTTTTTCTGCCACTGAATTAACTTAAGGTTGATAACAACAACTCAATGTGACTGACAGCAGCCACAATTTGTGCTAAATCATTTCATATAGAAGTGTGGCCCCCAGCAAAGCATATCTTTGAATGCTATTTTCTGAGAACTAGGTTTATCTTCTGCCCCTTTTCTTCCTGCTACATAAGTTCTTTGACAACAAGGTTGTGTCTTTCTTGTTGATAATTGGATGAATGAGCATATGGTAATTCAATGCATGAAAATGAATTTAATAGATAGTTCCTCAGATTGGTCTGAAGTTTTGTGACATTTATAAATTTGTACATCTCACCGGCACTCTACATACTGAGCAAATGTATTTTTTTTTAATTTTCACTTTCTGTTTTATTGCTTTATCTTTATCATCAGACAAGGAAAGCATGCTTTTATAGACATATTAGAAAATAAAAATAAGCAGCCGGGCGCAGTGGCTCACGCCTGTAATCCCAGCACTTTGGGAGGCTGAGGCGGGTGAATCACGAAGTCAGGAGATGGAGACCATCCTGAACAACTTGGTGAAACTCCGTCTCTACTAAAAATACAAAAGTTAGCTGGGCATGGTGGCATGCACCTACAGTCCCAGCTACTTGGGAGGCTGAGGCAGGAGAATCGCTTGAACCCGGGAGGCAGAGGTGCAGTCAGCCAAGATCGCACCACTGCACTCCAGCCTGTTGACAGAACAAGACTCCATCTCAAAAAGAAAAAGAAAAGAAAAGAAAAATAAGCAACATTTTAAAAACCAAAGATTTCACCACCTAGCATTAACCAATATTAACATTTTGTTTCTGTCTTTTCCTAGGTTTTTCTATGCAAATATACTTTTTAAACAAAAATATTTTTTCTGATAGATACAATATTTTGTAACTTACGTGTTCATAAATAGCAAATAAACATATTTTATGTCATAAGTATGCATGTACATCCTTATCTTTAGTAGTCACAAAATAATCCACTGTGTATATCTCAACATTTACTGAACCTGCACTTATTATCGGGCAGCTGGATTATTTTCACATTTTTAGTATTTTAAACAACATTGTAATAAGTGTCTTTCTACATACAACTTCTTGTATTTATTTGAGGGTTTTCTTTAAAAATCAGTGGAATTGCTGGGCCAAAGGGAAAATCCCATTTTAAAAGCTCCTGGTGATTATGCCTGAATTTTACACTATAACTGCCTTATACAATCACTGTGCTAATCCTACGTGTTATCATTTTATAAGCTTACATGACATATAAAAAATTAACATGTTTATTTATTTCCTACATTTAGTGCACATTAGAGTGATTTTGTAAACCTTGTTTATGTGTATAAAAGCAGAAAATGTAATGGTTAAGAAGCCGGCTTCTCAAGCCAGACTACTCGATCTCCTATGCTGGCTCAGCTACTCATTAGTTCTGACTCAAACAAGTTAAAGAGCTTTCTTGTGCTTCAGTGTCCTCATCTGGAATATGATATAATTTAAGTATCTATCTCTTGGTGTTGTTCTTAGAATTAAGTGATTTGACCCATAAAGGGGATGCAGTACCTGGCACAGGTAAGCATTCGGTAAATGCTACATGTTCTCTTGATTCTAGGAACACAACTAAATTAATTTTTCAGCTTTTCTTGCAATTAGATACATCTATGAATCTAGACTCTGAGATGAATTGATGTGTGTCATTTACTGGTCTGGCTCTTAAATACCTTCAAGACACGATTCTCATTCATTTCCTTGTCAACCAGCAGAATAGAGATCACCCAAAGGACCTAGAGCAGGTAGAATCACAAGACAGAAGGAGCCCAGATCTACGAATGACTATGGAAGAGAGCCGCACCCCCACCAACCACATGCAACTAACATTCACCAGTGAGAAATAAACATATATTGCATTGTATTTCAGATGTTTTGTTGTTCTTGTCATAGCAGTAAGCCTTCCTTAACCAGTAGAGTTGCCTATTGTTATTCCTTTATCACATACTATCTGTTTTTTAAAAAGAGAATTTTATTTCAAAATATGAAGGATGGAGAGGTAAAAAAAAGTTCAGGACTTGAAATTCACTGTAGATAATCTACAGCTTGATAACATATGAGTCCATGGGTCATTTGTCCATCTAGAAAGTATATTATCCCACATCTTTATTTCTTTATGTTCCCTATTCCGGCTCCAGGCTACAGAGGTTAATCTCAATACAGCTAAATGTATTTATTCAACTTACAGACACAGATTCCTCATATTCCCTCTTACACTGACCAGTGAATATCAGAACATCATTTTCTTACATTACTAAATCACTTAAGTCATAAATACCAAAGTACCAGCTGAGAAAATCCAGGAGGAAACATTCTTTGGGAAAAAGAACTGTTCAAAAGAAAGGCTATTACATTTAAAAAAAAGAAAAGTTCCCCATAATGGTTCTGCAGTTCTGCAATGTCTACAGGAAAGTCATACCAAACAGGAATATATTTCCCAAGTTTTCCCCTTGAGGATCCTAGACATGAAAGAAAAAATGCTCAATTTGAAGCATTGTTCATTTCGTAAAAATGTTGTTACCAAAGGAAGGGAAAAGAAGAAGG
The DNA here is from genome assembly GCA_963573385.1 of Cacajao melanocephalus. Lineage (NCBI taxonomy): Eukaryota > Metazoa > Chordata > Mammalia > Primates > Pitheciidae > Cacajao > Cacajao melanocephalus. Next base: position 8,318 of record CAUYLG010000344.1, on the reverse strand, counting down.
ATACCAAAAATGAAGATTTTATATGTGTGTGTGTGTGTGAATCTATATATATATGTGATTTTATGAGCTTTCAGGCAAAAACTTATTCAAATATAAACCATAAAACACTTTCCACATGGTTTATTTTCTAAGGTTAGAACTTCCAACTGAAACTAGCTGGAATATTTTTCAGAGTGTTTCGAGTCTCCGGGGACCATGAGACATTAAATAACACTATCAAATGTGTCTTTCTAAATATAGAATTAAACGGCTCTCCCCTTACATTTGCATCATGCTCCACAATGAGTTTTCTGTGTCGGAAGGTATTATCAGTCCAAACCGGCAGGAGGGGACACTGTAATTCAGAGACATTAAAGGGTCTGTCCAAGGTTACCTGGATAGTGCCACAAGGCGATCCAAGTAATCATCCACTATGTGATCTGCAGACTTCAGTTTTCACATATGAATTTTCTGAAAATGTTCAAAGTGACAGCTACAATCAAGTTAATCAATGTAACAGTCATAGATGTGTCTATGAGAGAAAAAAGTAACCAATAGGATGCATTTGGCCTAATCCCAGCTCACATCATAAAAAAGAACAACTAAATTATCTGTGGGCAGTAGGTTAAACCCTATTTCGGTAATTCCAGTGCAAATGCCAGAAGTGCAAAGTGTTTATCACTCCCTGCCCTAAAAGCATACCTGTCTCAGGAAAGAGTAAATAAAACACATGTCTAGACTAATAAAGTGATTTGAAACTTTTAGTAGTATGATTTAACTGCTATATGTATTCCTGAGAAACAATATAGCTATATAAAAAATATTTATATACATATTTAAATACCATTTCCCATTTATTTTCATTATTTTATATGAAGTATAATTCTTTAGAAAGAGAAGGGTGGCTAAGAGACCTTTTTGTAAAATCACACAAATATAACAAAATTGTAAATAATTGTGCATTTAACAGAAAATTATACTTTCTTGAAAATGTATTAAAAACAGTCCAAAGAAAATACAAAGCAGGAATTCAAAGTAAGAACTAAAAGGCATTTCAACCTGTTTCACTGTGGAATTTTTATGGTCAATTGAACAAACACAGCAACAAAACAACAAAAGTGAAAAGTTTTTCTGTTCTACATCAGTTTGGCAAATGTGTTTGGAATATTCTCTTTATTAGTAAGCATGCCAGTAGAAAACAGAATTCACCCCAGAAGACTCAAAGAAAGACACTTTAATAAAAGTGCTATTTATGAAAGTATGGTCAGGGTTAACAGAATGAAAAGGGAATGGTAAAACTAGGTAAATCTTTGTTTTCTATATTTAAAAAAAAAAAAAAACAGAGCACAAACACCCAAAGAATAAAGTCGATTATAGCTATTACAGTTAGCCTTTCAATTTTGTTTTCATGTTTTGGCAGGTAAGGTTAAAGAAAGCTATGAAAGCTACATTTGGTTACATCATCTTTCTCAGTGTTATCACCAACATCATCTCCTCATCATTATCCTCATAAAACAAATTCCCAATCATTGAGTGCCAAGGGCCAGGCTTAGGCTTAACTGTTAAGAAAATCAGTCTCAAGTTAGTAGTGGGAAATGGAGGAAGAAAAAAGAGGAACCATGAGTCCAGAGCAGGTGAAGGACCTAAGAGGCAATAAAGAAGAATTAATGACCCAGTGCACCAGAAAAGTAAAAAAGGAGACAGTGAGGCCAAGAAATTCTCTAGAAGGAGGATCAGTGGGCTGTGATGAACAATTGCAGTTGCAGAGGTAAGAGTGAAAACAAGGAGACAAATGGATTTCTGAGATTCCAATACCAGATACTCAGAGAAATAACGAGTACATTAGTAGCTTAAAAAAGAGAAGATGTTAGAAAGCACGTTGGAAATGGAAGTGAGAAACAAAGAGGGCATTTCTGATCTTCCTGAGAATAAGGACAGTAGCTTCATCAGACAGACTTGAATTTAAATCTTAATTCAGCCCCTTACTAGTTGTGGGAAATTAGACAAGTCTCAAGAGTCTTCATTTCTTACTCTGAAAAACTGTCCTAATTTTAGTGCCTTCTTCAAAGAGTTTGGTTTTGGTTTTGTAATAGATTTTTTTTTTCTTTAGAGCAGTTATAAGTTTATAGAAAAATGAAGCAGAAATTACAGACATTTCTCTTAGACCCTCTTCCACCACCAATTTCTTCTATTATTAACATCTTACACAAATATGGTACATTTGTCATAATTGATGAGCCAATATTGATACATTATTATTCATGAAAGTCCATAGTTTACACTAGGCTTCACTCTTTATTTTGTACAGTCTATGGATTTGGACAAATATACGCCATGTATCTACCATCACAGAAAACAGTCATACAGAATATTTTCACTGACCTAAAATTCTCCATGTTCCACTTACTCATACTTTCTCCTCTCCCCTCTTCAACCTTGGTGACCATATATGTTTTACTATCTCTATTTTTCCTTTTTCAGAATATCATACCGTCGAAATCACATAGTATATATAGCCTTTTAAAATTTGCTTATTTCACTTAGTAATATACAATTAAGGTTTACAGAATTGCTTGAATGTCTTGCCAACAATAAATATTCAACAAATGTTAACCATCCTTACTATTATCAGCATTATTATTTTATAAATGCTCCATTTCCTTGGAGTATCAAAGAGAAGATCACACATTTCTCTAGAATCATGAAGGTCTTTGCTAGTTCCCTCTGCCATATTTACTTCCGCAGCACCTTTTACTTCCAACTTCTTCTTCTTTTTTTGTTGAGATAAAAGTCAGTCTCACTCTGTTGCCCAGGCTAGGGTGCAGTGGTACAATCTCAGCTTACTGCAACATTCGCCTCCCCAGGCTCAAGCAATTCTTCTCCCTCAGCCTCCTGAGTAGCTGGGACTACAGGTGCTGGCCACCACCCTGGCTAATTTTCATACTTTTAGTAGAGACGGGGTTTCACTATGTTGGCCAGGCTGGTCTTGATCTCCTGACCTCAAGTAATCCACTTGCCTTGGCCTCCCAAAGTGCTGGGATTACAGGCCTGAGTCACCACGCCTGGTCCCAGCTTTTTTGTAACACGCATTTCAGTTGTAGTATACTTGCCCAATTCTCTGCTTCCCCCAAAACTGACAGCTTTTTGAGGACACAGACCACTCTACTCCCTGTCCGCTATTCTATTCCAAGCATTTAGCACACTGCCTGGCAGGTGTCAGATGCCCCTCGAACATCTACAAAGTGATGAATGTTTGGCGTGGTGGCCTGAATTGAAGGTACAAAAAGATGCAGTGACACAGTCTTAGGGGAATGAACAGGAGGGAAAGCCTGTTATGAGACCATATTCCCAGGAGTGGAATATTGGTGAGGACTCAGTACAGTTCCACAGCACACAGACACAGGAACTCAAGTGCTTTCTACAGGGAGTTTCTTCATTTAGATTATTCCCTAATCTCAACTCATAGTAAGTAAAATTTCTACAGAGCAGGGAAGGTCTTAAATGAATTTAGATAATATATTTAAATATGTTACTCAAATATGTAAAATTTAATATCTAACCATTAACTTAGGGAATTGCTGTTACTTGCTGAAGTCCAATTCAGATCAGAGTTAATTTCACTCTAATTTTCTTTTACATGGAAAATAAATTTTGCCTATCCACAGTTCTACCCAGAATAAAATCTGCACTGCAGTTTATGAGTCTTCCTCAGGATTTACTCCACATAAAATAAAATAGAATTGTTATTTTTAAAATTTATATTTCTTCTCTGACTCATTTCCAAAGTATTCAAAGCATCTCTTTTTGTTCTGGCACATTTTTCTCTTTATCTTATTTTTATTTTAAACTAATGGTAATGATACTTCATTGACGTCACTATAGCAAAAAGATTAAGGGAAAGTTTTCTTCTAACTAAAATGCTTCTTTAACCCACTACAAAATTCTTAAAGCTAGATACTAATATGTCCTGTAATTAAGAAATGAGCTTTCCAATATGATATATTTCCATAGATTTAGATTCAATGCCAAGAAGCTACTGTTTAAATGTAACAGTGTCCAATAGTAAAAACTCATAAATCCTCAGAGACCAATTTTAAATACATTTGTATTTCGGCAAGAAATAAAATTAAATGAAGACATCCTCCTATTCCTTCTGTTACCCTCACTTCCACCCAAAGTAAGGCAGACACAGAAAGAGAAAGTGAGTAGGTAGAAAAGAGAGAGAGAGAGAGAAAGAAAGGGCACATTAATATAAAAAAAAATTACCCTCGGTTTTGCTGTGAGAACTTTGATGTGGTTTTTCTGGCTAGGCCTGCTCCTCTGAAGTCCAAAGCAGTTGCAATTCCATTCCCTAGGGTGCCTGCAGTTAACTGAAGAATGAGAAAAAGAATGAATGACAAGGTCAGGGGCCCTGATTAAGATCCTTCTCAGCTGCCCTGAAGGATTAAGGATGACTGCAGAGTGCAGGAAAAATCCTTCTGTTGATTCAAAAGAAACGGAAGTTCAGTAGATTCAAGCAGCTCTTAAATGTAATAATTAACAGCACAGGCTTTGGAATGAGACCACTTATCAGCTGTATGGACTTAGGTAGTTCATGTAATCTCTCTGAGCCTCATTCTCTTCAGCTGTAAAATACAGCTGATGATTCTCTCTCTCATGGGACTGTGCATGTCAGTGTAAAAAGCACCGTGACACACAACACATTTTTGTTTTTTCAATCATACTGCCTTCAGCTAATCTTCGAAGACTCCTCTGGAAAGAGAACAGGGGAAGTCAGGGAACTCCCAAATTGTCTTAAATTGGGACACAATGAAACAGATCAACTGTAGTTATGAGAACCTTGAACTGGGGAAAGGTGATTTTACTTAGAATACATAAAATTGAGGTGAAGAAATTCGATTAACAGCAATAAATCTGGTACATGGGAGGATTAATGAAATTCTGTTTTATCCTAATTAATGTCATGTATTTTTCTGAGAAAATCAGATACAATAACCCCTATTGCCAAAAAAGATGAAATAGAGTATGGCTTCTGACAGCCTCGACTTCAGAAGTGTGGGGTTTAGAGGAAGGTTTTAAAATCACATTCACCATTTTGTTTATCTGATAAATTTTTATTGAGTACTGGAGATATAATAGTGAATCAAAAAGACATAGTCTTTGCTTCAAGGCTCTTATACTCAAATGGGGGAAGAGAGTGATAAATATATAGTCACACAAATTAAAAACTGTAAAGATATTGTAACCACTCTAAGATAAAAGTGTGGTGCATTAATAGGTATTCTAGTTTAGATTGAGAAAGCCTCTCTGGGGAAAGGCAATTATATTCCTTCCTTCCTTCCTTCCTTCCTTCCTTAGCATGGGCTCTCCCAAGGCTAATCTTGTGATAAAAGCTTATGCATGAATAGTTTATTTAGGAGCAAGTATGAGAGACAGGGAAAGACAAAGAGAGCCAGCACAAGGTTACGTTATCAAATTTGCCACTACTCCAAGAGACTGAAACTGCCTTTGCAAAAATGATAACTGAGGAAATTATGACAGTGAAAAAGATCAAACCGAACAACTCCATCTTGCTTCTAACCTTTAATCTGTCCTTGTTCATTTCTGGGCATAGGCCAAGCTAACCTAGGGAAGAAATTTAATGTATAGTTTGACTCTGAAACAAAATTGATAATACGCTTTTCCTGAAAAAAAACCGCCTTCTTGCTTGGGAACCAGTCTGCCTTTGCAGGACTAACAAATTAGCTACAAGATTAGAAATTATGGTTTAGGGGTTATGCAGCTTCTGGCTGCAAGAGTCTGAACCTACCAAATTGCTCCTGTGGATAACATCACTATTGTAAAACTTCAGATCAGTGCTTGAGATATTTTGCAGACCCTTCACTTGATTAATCAGCTGACACCACCCAGACCGGTAATCTGATATAATCAGTTCTGTGATCCCACCCAGGAACAGAAGACAGCAAGAAAACTTCACTTTCACCCCCTCTGACTCCATCTCCAACATGACCAATCATCACTCCTCGATTCTCGAGCCCCTACCCACCGACTTATCTTTAAAAACACGATCCCCAAATGCTGGAGACTGATTTGAGTAATACTAAAACTCCGTTCTCCCACATAGCCAACTCTGCGTGAATTATTCTTTCTCCACTACAATTTCCCTGTCTTGACAAATTGGCTCTGTCTAGGTAGAAGGCAAGGTGAACCCACTGGGCAGTTGCAAGACAAGTGGCTGCTTAGGCCACAGTGCCAGCTGAGAAGTCTTATGAAATGCCTGTTTGCACCATCTTCTGAAAGAAGAACAGAGAAAGCATTTGTGTATGGTCTTCTGTGCTACATTGCTCAAAGGTTATTCTGTGTATGCTAACTTCCCCAAATCCCGGGTTGTACATGCATGAGTGGCTAGTATTGAATGCCAATCAGGCATACACAGGTCTGCAGCAGAGAAGTCCCTGGGCAAAGCAAGAAGTATAGAGAATGGTTTCCAGTCAAGGTACTGCCACTTGCAAACACATAAAGCTGTCCCCTAAACAGAAGCTGGAATTAGAAGAAAGGCCAAGAAAATCTGACGTGGACCACACAAGTGTTCTGATGTATCTCCTGTCTCTGAGACATCCTACATTCTAGTTTAGATTAGTCACTTGGTAAGTTTTTACCATGTCTCTTTATTATACTGGCCTCAGCTAATCTGAGGCCAAAACTTGCTAATGGTTCCCTGTTACCTACCTAAAAAAAGGGCCAAACTCTTCAGTAAGTAGTCAAGGAATATCAACATTTAGAGGGTAGCTAGAATCACAGGCATCCTGAAGAAAATCATGACTAATATACCTTGTGAAATATGTAAATGTATCCAACAGTAGGGAAATAGTTTGATAGATGATAATAAAATATAAAATAGCTATTAATAATGATAATTCAACAAAATCATAAATGTATAACTGCTCAGGATGTAATGGTAAGTACAAATGCAAAATTTCTATATTTTCATTCCTCTATTTTCCCCCCTTTTCTTATTCCTTGTATACGTGTTGGGGAAAGAGGCCCTTGATAAAACAGAATAAAGAGACAAAGATGCTTATGTTGTTCTCTTTGCTTAGATGTAGTTTCTCAAATTTTGTACTACAGGCTGGTTTTATTTTGTAATTAAAAAATATTAACTTAAAATCATAATTATAAAAATGTAAAATGTATTTCCATAGAATGAGAAGCCAGCTCTGAGTTAATATGAGATGCAAATTTGGGAGTCAGAAATATCAGTGCTCTAAGTTTATTCTTGGCCATTCTTTGTAAAATCATATAAGTTTGTCTACGCTCCGGCATTGTCCCCTTATCTTAATGCGTAGGGAGCCAAACCCACTGAAGCAATAATCAGATGCCAACAACTAAATTTCAGAGGGAAATGTCTCAGGGACCACGGTAAAAATGTTCAATGCCAGCCTATTATTTGAGGCTATCACGTGTTTCACTTACATAAGCTCTATAAATACTATGCTGATGTTTGTTGAGATTTAGAAGCTTTTTTCCTCCTATTGCTGTCAGCATATTTCCTGCACATTAATAAGCATCACATTTTATATGAAATATAATATGACCTTTTTTAAACAAATTACAAAGCCACAAATTAGCTATTTGCTGAAGAATAGAGAAACTTAGAATTCTCCTGTCTTTGCCTTTGCACCAAGCGCAAAAGAGATGAAGCTCATTGTTTAACATGCCTCTTCCAGTACAGAAGTTCTTGTTAGTCAATAACTATTTGCTGTCATTTTTTTTCTATGCTTCTGCAAATTCTAAACCTTTTCATTCCATCCATTACTATTAGTTGATAAGATTAATTTGGTAGTATTTGGGCAGTCTGATCCTTACACTCAATTTTGAATATTTTGAATACATAATAGTGTTCTATAATTACCTTCTAAAATTCTCGGAGGATTGGACAATGGACTGGGACATTCCCATAGTCTATTTTCCCCTTTTAACAATGAAAGTCAAAATCCTCATTTTTTTCTTTCTAGAATTTTGTCCATTTCAAATAGAATTATACTTTTTCTTCTCTACATAAATCTAGAAATATTGCAGTAGTTGCCAGGAGAAATAAATTACAGTGTTAAGCTGCAAATCTGTAGGTTTAAAGGTTCACCTTGCTTCAACATTATTTTAAAGAGAAAAATACTATATTTCAGCCAGCAGAGAAGACAGGTTCTTGGTTTTATTCTCTAGTATTAAGCTCAGTTCTCTGTTTTGTAATGCCTAAAGAAATATTACTATTCTTTCCAGAAAAGAGACATAATTTTAAATCCTTGTGCTTTGGCTGAATGAATAGTGAGGTGATTGAACCT
>CAUYLG010000342.1:0-32056 GCA_963573385.1 Cacajao melanocephalus | reverse complement strand
CAGGCAGGCAGGCAGGCAGGCAGGCAGGCCAGTGCTGGCTAGGGCAGACACACACCCTCTGCCTGGGCTTTCTCTCTCACACCCAGCCCAAGGCTCCTCCCACTCCAAGCCACAGTTCCTCCTGCCCTCCTCTCCAGCCTCTCTCCCTCCAAATCCAGGCCTAAAGGTGGAAACAATATTGGCAGCCAGGGGCCCAGGCGCCCTAACTCCTGGAGCTTACTCCAGACAAGATGACAGGGAAGATGACTGTGAGCCCTGGCCTCAGCGCCCCCAACGACAGCCAGCAGTCAACCAGTTTGCTCCTGGGACCAAAGGACTGAGGTGGGCTAAGGGAAGGGAGAGGCTACTTGGACCCGTAGGTGAAGACTGAGCAAAGAGTAAGGGCAGTAGCATCTATTGTAGATCTGGCATACTCCTGCCCGGCCACTCCAGCGCTAGGAGGGAGTGGGTACTGCCCCACTGCCTATCCTGGGGAGGCACCAGAGACTAGCCTCGGAAGAGTCACAGCCTGGCCACAGACAACTCAACTAGTCCCCCCAAAAGGCAGAAAGGAGGAAAGTGCCAGAGAGAAAGGGTTGGCATCACGGGGCCAGGACCCTGACCTCCTCTGCCAGCCTTGCCCGGCCTCCCAGGGGATGGAGCCTAGGAAGTCCAGCAAATGGGAGGGGCAGAGACCCAGGCGTCCCGGGCTGCCCCGCCCAGCCCCCCTCCCGCCCACCCATCCCTCCGCCCCCCAGCCCTAGGGCACAGAGGAGGGAACCGGGCAGGGGCAGGCAGGGGAGGGAGGAGCGAGGGCGGGAGGGGGAGGAGGGAGCTGGGCAGGGAGGGAGGTGGGGGGGTGGTGGGGAGGGAGAAAAAGAAAGAAAATATTTTCCGTGTCCCCGCCTGCAGAGTCAGTGTGCGGTTTGGGAGAAAATGTGTCGGATATTTTGGGGCGGTCACGTGGGCGGGCGGGCTCCGAGAGGCCCCGGGACAGTCCCAGCCTAGAGCCGTGCCCCCCAGGAGCCCCCCAGTACTGCAAGCCCCGGACCTTACGACGCTCCATCCCAGAGACCGCCCGACGCCGGGACCTCGGGGCTCCGCCGCCTCCCTTTCCCCTCCCCCTCCAGGTGAGTCAGGCGGGGAAGCAGGCTCGCCCGCCCCGTCGCCCGGGTCCTCCGCCGAGGCGGCTGGGGGAGGGGGCGCGGAGAAGCCGCACGGGCGAATGCCCTCCCAAGGCTCGCCAGGCTGGCCGCCGGGCTTGAGGGGGGCTTCTTGCCCGGCCCGGGCCAACCCTGCTGTGGGAAGGGAATGGGAAAGATTTTAACAGGCTGAGGATGGGCTGGGTCATCTGCCCTTCTTCATTTTGGTGCATAGCAGGGGACAGCATTTGGGGAAGTCTTCAGCCAGGGGGCATTCCTCCTTATATTTTTGTGCTGGGAATGTGAGAGAAGACAGGGTTTCCTCTGTCGGAGAAAGACTACAACCCTCTTACCCCCGGGCTCGGAGGGGTAGATTTTATGTTCCACGCTGGTCCAAGTTCCTCCCTCCCCAATGGAATGGCACAGCTTGGACATCAGAAGGCAAGGAAAAGGTCCAGAGGCAAGTGAGCCTGGCCCGCCGGGTCCGGGAGTTCGGAGTGCATAGGATAGGGATCTATGAACTTTCCTTGAAGCTCTGGATTCCCTCAGACACGTTCCCAGCCCAGGTGGGAGCGTTGGCTCCCTCCAGCCAAGGTGGGGGGCACTTCTGGAGTATTCTTGAGGGAAGCCCAAATGGAACAAAGGAAGAGAAGGAAGACGGGGGGATAGGGACCCAGGAGTGTTAGTCCCAGAGTTCCACTGACGCTGCCTCTCTGTCTTTAGCAGCTACGGCCCAGTTCCCTCAACCTGACCCAGTATGTAAGAGCGAGTCTCTGCAGGCGGCCAGCGGGTAAGAAGATGCTTGGTTGTTAGTGCTGGTGGGGGGCAGGGGAGCCTGTGTAGGGGATCTTCAGGGCAAGAAGCTGAGATGACTGTCTCGCTTTAGGGCTTTAGTCTGGGCAGCTGGAATCCCAGTCCTCAGGTCTGAGGCTTCTGCCCTTGGGGTGACTCCTCAGAAGCTGAATTGGGGTTAAGGACCACAGCCAGCGTCTTATATCCTTGAGGCAAGTAGAGAGAAGACAGGGGAGGGGGGGGATAGTGTGTGCAGGGTGCCTAGAGCTTGGGTATCCCAAACACACACACACACACACACACACACGCACTGTGGCCTACAGCCTGGTAGGCAGCATGGGGCACGCCCCCCCCACACTCCGGCACACCCCCACCCCTGGCTCAGAAAGCCACCTAACTGGCACCTCCAGTTCCCCCCTCTGCCCCACCCTGCCCATGCCCTCTGATGCCCACACACATTCCACTGGCATTGCCTGCCTGCCTCCTGAGCACTGCCCCTCCCTGGGGCTAGTAGGGTGGAGGGAGGGCACCTGGGGATGAGAGGTGGAGACTCAAGGGTCTGGACTCCCCCAGGGATGGCACAAGGCCAAAGAAGCCTGGTCCACTGCTGCCTCCTGGGGAGTAGGCTGGGGGCCCAGGCTAGAGCAGAGGATGCCTGGGTTCTCTGCCCAGGCTGGAGATGGGGTCATGGAAAAAGGTGGTCGTGTTTATACAGAGGGGAGGGGGGCAGCGGGTGGAGAGTGGCCGACAAGAGCAGCTTTGTTCCAGGCTCTGGAGCGGGCAGGGCGGCAGGGAAACGCGCCCCCCCTCTCCATCCGGCAGCCCCCTTCATCCATGCCCTCCCCTCAACTCCACCTCAGCTCTAAAAGAAGCAGCTTTGTAAAAGCCCCTCTCCCCTAGTCTGTCATCCCCCCTGCCTCACCATCTGAGATGGCATCTTACTGGAGGAAGAATGTTCTCTACTTTCCACGAGTCCCCCAAAGAACCAAGGCATCTGGGGCCTCAGTTTAGGATTTCCTTTTAACTCTGCACTGCCTTCAATTCCTTAGTCCATTCCTCTACCCTGGATTTAAGACCCTCCCCTTCTCTTCCCAGCCAAGGCAGAGAAACAAGGCTCAGAAATGGGAGGAATCTCTGCCCCCTTCCTCTCTTCACTCAACTCCCAAGTTCCTTCTCCGAGGCAAAATAAGAGGAAGGCCAGGGAGAGCTGTCCCTGGCCTTCCGCTTATTTCGTCCTTGGCTCACGTCCAGCCTCATTCCTTGGTGAGGACCAGGAGCTGAGCATCCCTCTGCAGGGATCCCCCCACTGCCCTACCCACAGGTCTGTGTTTCCCATTTGTAGGTGAGAAGCAAAGACAAGGAGGGCTAAGGAAGAGAGCCCTGTTCCCAGTCTAAGCCGAGTCTGGGGAACATGGGGATGGGGGAGTCCTCTAGTAACTTCTCACCCTTGTCATTGGAGGGGTTAATCCACCTGGAATGTGGCCTGGCCAGTTGAGCTGTGGCCCAGGGGCCTCAGGGGCCCCGGACTCCTGGCTCCATCTGGGCTTAACTAGGGATGAAGACTTTGGAGGGAATAGGAGAAGGAAAAGGAGAGGGACCCTGGGGGCTTGGAGCTCAGGCTTTTAGGGTCTGTGAAGACACTGGGCTAGAGTGTGAGGGGCTGGGTGTATGGGTGGTGCCATGGTAAGGGTAGCAGGGGCTGCTTCATTCATTAGGGCTCAGTGAAGTGTGATGGTGTTGGGGTCTGAGTTCTTGTAACCTTCATGACAATTTACCCACAAGGGCTTGAAGGCCAAGGTAGAGGAGAGAAAGAAAAACAAAAACAAAAATAAAAACCAGAGGTACAAAGACTGAGAGCTATAGATCCTAGAAGCAAATACTGACCGAAAGAAAGGCAGACATGGCGCGGCGGCTCACACCTGTAATCCCAGCACTTTGGGAGGCCGAGGCGGGCGGACCACAAGGTCAGGAGATCAAGACCATCCTGGCCAGCATGGTGAAACCCTGTCTCCCCTAAAAATACAAAAATTCGCTGGGTGTGGTGGCATGTGCCTGTAGTCTTAGCTACTCAGGAGGCTGAGGCAGGAGAATCACTTGAACCCGGGAGGCAGAGTTGCAGTGAGCTGAGATTGCACCACTGCACTCCAGCCTGGCGACAGAGAAGACTCCGTCTCAAAAAAAAAAAAAAAACAAAAAGAAAGGCAGATATACCCATCCCTTACCTCTGGGCCTGCCCACCCTGTGGTCTCTCTGCATTTTAGTCTCTCGGCCCTTCTCTGCCCTTCATAGCAGTCTGTTATATTTCTGGCTGGTGGAGATACCCAGGCTGGGGTCACTCTTCCTCCCTTGCCCACTAACTGCCTAAAGAGGCGAGTACTTCTAAGGCTCCTGGGAAAGTCAACCTTTTCCTTGTCAGAGGATCAGGATAGGAACCACCTACTTAGCACTAGGACTCCCATCTCCTCTCTCTACCTCCTTCTCTTCCCCTTCCCCTGGGCTCAGGTTCAAACTCTTAGAGGGAAGCCTACTTTTGGGGGAGGAGAGGATGCAGGGAGAACTTCCCAGAAACAGGGAGCCCAGGGATGAGAAAGAAAAGGAGGCAGAGAAGTCAAGTCAGCTGACCAAGCAGCAGCTCCTTGGCATCATACACTTGGTACAAGGGGGGACTCTATCAACATGCTTAGATTTGAAGCAAGAAGGCTTAGAGGGTGAGGAAAAATTGGAGACAGGAAGAATTGGGAGGGAAAATGGGAAGAGGGAGTGTTGAGGAAAATAGAGAGGGAAGTGCTTAATAAAGCAGAGCTATGGAGGAAAATAAGGTACAAAGAGAAATAATATGAGACATTTACGTAACACTTCCCATGTGCTCTACATTATCCCAAACACTTGGCGTTGGTTAACTTATTCAGTCCTTGAAACAGCCATATGAGGTAGGCCCTATTATTAGTCCCAAGTGACACATGAGGAAACTGAGGCACAGCGAGATTAAGTAACATACCTGAAGTCCCACAGCTAGCAAGTGGTGGGGTACAGTGCAGGGAGTCTGGCTCCAGAGTCCGTTCCTCTAACCTTTGCCCTGTACTCCTCTCCAGAGAGCTGTAGGGCCCCCAGCTTATAACAGAGTTATGTTTGCTTTCTCCAGGATGGTAAAGAGTTTGCATCTTGGCTCCCCCACTTGCAGCCATGTGACCTTAAGCCAGTCCCTTCACCTCAGTTTCCTCATACGTGAAATGGGAATCATAACTCCTAGTCCACAGGACTGACGTGAGGGTTAGGTCAAATGCCCAGCCCAGTTGTGGTGATTTATGATCACTTCCCTATCTAGGAGTTCTCTCCCCCAGAAGTCCTCAGACCTTCATCATTCACCTTGGGACCTCCGTTCACCCTTTCCTGGAGCTCCTCTGGAGACTTTCTCAGAGCCTGCCCTCTCTACCGCACTGCAGGGGCCCTGAGCCGGGACAGGATAACCCGTAGCAGCACAGAGGGAGAATGCAACTGAGAGAGGGGTCATGGGGCTTGGAACCTCAGGGTGGTCATTGTCTCATCTCTCCTTTCCCTCTCTTTCTCCCTAGGACGCTTGGAGGCCCAGTGGGCAGGCCAGGCAGGGCGGGCACGGAGCCTCCCAGGCTGGGCCAGTGGGCATGGGCGGGGGCTGTGGTTGAAGATCTCCCCCGCCCACTGCAGACCACAGGGGACTCCCGCACCGCAGCTGCCATGGCCACCAATAAGGAGCGACTCTTTGCGGCTGGTGCCCTGGGGCCTGGATCTGGCTACCCAGGGGCAGGCTTCCCCTTCGCCTTCCCAGGGGCACTCAGGGGGTCTCCGCCTTTCGAGATGCTGAGCCCTAGCTTCCGGGGCCTGGGCCAGCCTGACCTCCCCAAGGAGATGGCCTCTCTGTGTGAGTCTCAGGGATCTTGGGAAATGAGGGCAGATAGAAATACGAGGGTATCTGGAGGGTGGATGGTAAGAAAGTTGGCACTTCAGTTAGGAAGGCAGGCAGGGGACAGAGGTTTGGCCTAATGGAGTGGTAGTGAGTAACAGAGGGTGGCAGTGGTGGTGAGGAAGGAGTTTGGATGTGGACTCAATGGAAGAATTTGCAAATGAGCGTTCTCCTGCTCAAATAGGATAGGGAGGTAGCAGGCCTAAAAATTGGGGATGATGGTGTCTAAAACTGCCTCCTGGGTCAGTCAACTAGTAGAGGGGAACACCTTCGTGTGGGCAGGAGGGATTGGGTCTGGTGCAGTGTGAGGCTGCCGCCTGTGTGCAGCCAGGAGTTGGGGGGAGCCAGACTGGGAAGCAGAGGAGTCTGGGAGGCCAGTCACCTGGCTCTGTGATCAAGCGGTGAAATTGGGCTGGGCATGGTGACTCATGCCTGTAATCCCAGCACTTTGGGAGGCCAAGGAGGGTGGGTCACTTGATGCCAGGAGTTCGAGACCAGCCTGGCCAACATCCGTGTTTCTACTAAAAATGCAAAAATTAGCTGGGCATGGTGACACACACTTGTAGTTCCAGCTACTTGGGAGACCGAGGCTTGAGAATTGCTTGAATCCAGGAAGCAGAAGTTGCAGTGAGCTGAGATCTTGCCACTGCACTCCAGCCGGGGCGATAGAGTGAGAATCTGTCTCAAAAAAAAAAAAAAAGAAAAGAAAAAAAGAAAAAAGCTGGGCTTGGTGACTCATACCTGTAATCCCAGCACACTTTGGGAGGCCAAGGTGGGCGGATCACCTGAGGTCAGGAGTTCGAGACCAGCCTGACCAACATGAAGAAACCCCATCTCTACTAAAAATACAAAATCAACCGGGTGTGGTGGTGCATGCCTGTAATCCCAGCTACTCAGGAGGCTGAGGCAGGAGAATCACTTGACCTGGGAGGCGGAGGTTGTGGTGAGCTGAGATCTCGCCATTGCACATACACACAAAAAGGCTGGGCGCAGTGGTTCATGCCTGTAATCCCAGGACTTTGGGAGGCTGAGGTGGGCGGATTGCTTGAGGTCAGGAGTTCGAGACTAACTGGCCAACATAGTGAAACCCCATCTCTGTTGGGTGCAGTGGCTCATGCCTGTAATTGCAGCACTTGGGAAGTCAAGATGGGTGCATTACTTGAGGTCAGAAGTTCGAGACCAGCCTGGCCAGCATGGTGAAACCCCGTCTCTGCTAAAAATACAAAATTGGCCGGGTGTGGTGGTGCATGCCTATAATCCTAGCTATTATAGGATGCTAGGATCCTGTATGATGAGGTAGGAGAATCACCTGGACCTGGGAGGTGGAGGTTGCAGTGAGTGAGATCACACCATTGCACTTCAGCCTGGGTGACAGAGTGAGACTTTATCTCAAAAACAAAAAAAAAAGAAACCCCATCTCTACTAAAAGTACAAAAATTAGCCAGGTGTGGTGGGGCGTGCTGGCTGGTGCCTGTATCCCGTCTACTCAGGAGGCTGAGGCAGTGAAATTGCTTGAACCCAGGAGGTGAAGGTTGCAGTGAGCCCAGATTGCACCACTGCACTCTAGCCTGGGTGACAGAGCAAGACTATATCACAAAAAAAAAAAAAAAAAAAAAAAAAAGGTGAAGTTGCTCTGAATTATGCGGAGGCTGCAAAAAGGGGAAAGAAATCCTGTGCCAGGTGCCTAAAGATGTGTGGGGTCAGGAGACTGTGCTTCCTTTTTTTTTTTTTTTCACCTCACCCTGTTACTGAAGACTGTACTTCTTGGTTTTGGGAAGGATGGAAATGACTGCAAAGGAAGTAGCTTTTGTACCAAATAATGCAGAGAGGTGGAGGAGGTGTTCCAGAAGCATCCTCTCCAGCGATGCGGGTTCTAGGCTCCTCCCCTCCCTGCAGGTCTGGCATAGAGCCTGCATGCTGTGCAGATCCCTACTTGTCCCCCAGGCCTGCCCTCTTTGGGTTAAGCTTTTGAGTGCTGACAGCAGGCAAGGCTTGCGCCTCTCCTCCTCCCTCTGGGACCCCTCTCCTCCAGCTTGGTAGTTATTCCTCCTGGACAGGCCATTACAGGTGGGAGTGCCAAGTTGGTTTAGAGAAGGCTTGAACTAGGGACAAGAGAAGGTGATTGAAGGGCAGGGGAAGGAGCAATTTCAGAGAGACAGACAGCATTGGAGAGAAAAAGACAAAAAGATAAAGGCACATCCTTTAAGGCTCCACAAGCGCAGAGACAGAGGTGGAGGAGAAGTGGCCGCGCTTCCAGGAGGGGGCACTCAGAGCGTTGCGTGTCTGTATGTGAAGGGGGTGACTAGGCGGGGCTGGCAGCTCCACTGGAAAGAGTGTGTTCATCTGGAGAAGGTGCGAGTGTGCGGTGCCTCCAGACTTGGTGCAGTTGTGTGCACAGCGTCTCCCTGAGCCTCTGCTCATGTACAGAATTCCAGTATGGGCAACAAAGAGTCAGTGTGAGGAGTGAGGAGGGATTTCTTTGTGCTGCTGACACTGTGTCTGGCGTTTGGTGAGGCCTGCCGGTGGCATGTCTGTAGTCCGATGGGGGTTATTTGAGTGGCATGTAGGTGAACAGGAGAACACAAAGTCCCCTTTTGGAAACTTCAGCTGGGCTTCCCCATACTTCATTTTCACCTCATGAATCTGTCCTAGGGACCTGGGGAAGTGGGAAGGAACCACCCTCCCCACATGAATGTGCTTCTGGCAGAGAACCCTACAACTCAGACTCTTGGGACTTGATTTTCCCAGGTTCTGGGAGAGGCAAGTAAAGGAGCCGGAGTAGGGAGGGAGAGGCGAGAGAGAATGGTAGTGGGGACAAGGCTAGAGCTACTAGCCAGTCCAGTGAGGTCCCCCTTGCACCCCTATGCCCTAGAAACACTGAGATCAAGGTCAGGGTTCAAAGTGAGGTCAAGGTAGGGAAGTGGTCAGGCTGGGCTCCATCTTCCAAGGCTGTGCTGATGGAGGGGGGCTGAAAGGAGAAATCCAAGGGAGGAGCCAGAGCCAGGGCATGTAGCTGGGGAAGGTGTGGCTAGCATGGAAGGACAGGCCTGGGCAGGGAGGTGGCAGGAGGAGGCAGGAGGGGAAGGCTTGGGGGTGGGTCCCTACAAGGCTTAAATGGGAGTAGGGCATGCAGCATCTAGTGGTAGTGGAGAGGGGGACTGAGGGGAGAGGAAGGGATCCAGGAGTCCGGGAAACCTTCCAGAGTGGGAGAGTAGCAGAAGGGTGAGAGAGTGTCCTCTCTCATTTCCTTGATCTGCTGTCCCTTTTTGGCTGGGAGTATCTAGTGAAGAGGGTTTAGAGGCCTAAATCTGATGCCAAAGGCATAGTCACCTTGAGTTTGTGCATCTCATCACCCTCTCTCTTATTCTATGGCACACACACACACACACACACTCTCTCTCTCACATAGACTAAGACAGAGAGATGGTCCTTGAAGAGGTCTGGCACTTCTCCTTGGCACTCTTGGCTCTTATTGCTGGGTCCCTGGCACCTTGGGGACATCCTTGTTGAGAATTGAAGTCTTGCTCTACTTCTTGGGTCTCTCTCAGGGTCTGAAGGGGGTGAGACAGGCATCTTGGAACAGTGTGGTGGCAGAGGGGAGGCTCAGGGGAGCCGGTGCTGCTGAGGCAAGCACAGGCCTGTGTTCATGGAAAGCAGAGGGGTGCATGTGTGTGTATGAATGCGGGTGTGTGTTCATGCACGTGCATGAAACCCCTGGCGTCTGTGTCCCTGTGCATCTCTACGTTTGTGAATCCTAGTGTGTTCTAGATTTGCTTTCTACAGGGAACAGAGTGTGATGAGAGAGAAGGGAAGCCCTGCCCTCCTCCCAACCCTGAGCAGATAGCTGTGGTCCTATGCCCTAGCCCAGTTTGTCCTCTGAACTTGGTGACACTGCCCTGGCCATGGGGCCACTGTACCTGGGCCAAGGAGCCCAGACTTCACCACACTAAGTCACCACACATGGAGAAACTGAGGCCAGGCTGGCACACAGAGAGAGAGAGTCTTGCTTAAAAGAAACTGAGAAAGAGAGACTCACAGACAAGACAAAGGGTGGCTACTCAGGCCCAAAGGTGCAGACACAGAGAAGCCAGGCACTGAGAAGCAAGGAGAACAAGCAGGCGGGTAAGGGTGGTGAGGCCTCCTCCAGGAAAAAACCCCAGCCTTCTTTCCCCTCCCCTCTCTGGTCTCTCCTCCTCCGGCACAGGCTCCAGCTCCAGGCCGACACAAACGGGGCTTTGATTGCAACAGGAAACCTCTTTGGCGGGGGGAGCCGGGCAAGCCGCCGCCGCCAGGGCCCAGGCTGCACCCCCCTCTCCTGGCCCCCTACCCGGTCCCAGCCCCCATCCTGCCCAGCGCGCCTCATGTCCCTGCTTTGGGCCCCACTCTCATTCACACCTCCCAATTCTTCTGCTCTTCTGCTGCCCCCTCCTCCAGAGACCCCTCTTATGGCCCTTCAGGTGGGACTCCTACCTCAGGACTTACCCTTCTGGCAGGGCCTGCTTTACTTTGAAATGCCCCCTTTTCAGCTTCTTGAGGGAGGGTTTTAGAAAAAAGGGAGAATTTAGTGTGTGGAATTCAAAGCCAGTTATCCTCAAGCCCCATCCAGAAGGTGGCAGGGAGGGAAAGGAGGGGTGCGTAAGGAGTTAGCTGTTCCTGCCCTGCCTCATCCTGGCCAAACTCATCCTCGCCAGGGTGGCAGGGGCTCTGAGGGGTGATCCCAAAAGAATTTGCTAAGGGCCTTGTTAGTTGGGGAGAGGTGCACTCCTCTTTGCCTCTAGGGGTATGCCTTTGTGGGGCTCTAGGTGGGAGGGGTTCTGCCCTGGTGGTGGGGATCATAGGGAAAGGGGTGAGTCAGGCAGCAGCCCCCCTTCATACTCCCACCAGGCTGGCGGAGAACATCTGGTTCCCATGAAATGCTAGAAGGCTAATGGGTCTAATTGCTGCAATAAGGGCTGGGGAAACTTTGGGGAAAAGAGGGGCACTAGATCCCCCATCCTCTTACCTTCTCCCCAAGGCTGTACTAAGTCTATCTAGAATGGGGGGGTCATGGTTGATGGGGAGGGCAGGCCTGACACCCTAATGCCTGGTCCTAAGGGCCCCCTCTGTGCAATGTCTGGGAAGCACACACAGATGGGGTGATGAGGAGTGGGGTGCATCTGGTGAAGAGAAACGGGGGCTATTGAGGACTCATGGCTTCCTGGAGCCCTCCTCCAACTCCTCCTGTGCCCTCCTCCCAACCCCCCTCCCTGTGGCCTGGCCACTTCTGGTTCTAATTACCAACCAGGCAGGCCTGACTTAATTGGGACCTTTCAGATTTCTGAGGGGGAGGGGGGGTACTGACAGCTCGAAGTTGACTAATCAAGGCTCTTTCCCTCTTGTTTTGGGGGGTACTCCGTATTTTGCACTTAATTGATTTTTGTTTGTTTGCCGCTGGCCAGATTCTGATTCAGAAAGTTATCCCCCCTTTTTTCTTTCTTTTTTTTGGTTGTGGGTGCTGGCTGGATTCAGAAATGGGTATTTGGGGTTGGGGAGGACGTGGGAGCTTACACTGGGCTGGAAAGAACAATGCATTCCCTCCCCATCCCTGCTTCAAGCCCCCCAGTCAGCCTTGCCACCTTGAGGTCCCCCTCATCCACAAGTCAAGCCTATTCCCAGCCCGGGCCGCCCTCCGTCCCTCCCCCCGCGCCCGCCATCCCTCGCCTACTCTGGCACCCCTTCCTGCCTTTTATTCTTCCAACAGGCGCCCCACTCCTGCAGCACCCAGTGCGCCCCGCACCCGGTACAACAGATTCTTAGAAAAGCGCGCCCCGCCCTGGCCCAGCCACAGCCGCCTGGCGGGGGAAGGGCTGGGCCGGGCGCCGCTCCCGCTCCTCGGCGCTGCCCGTGTGAGCCGCGCTGACAGAGCCGGCTGGGCAGGCAGGCCGGGCGGCCCGGCGGCTGAGGGCGGGGCGCGGGGGAGGGGGCGGTTTCCGGGAGTCGCCGCCGCTGGCGCTGTCCCGGGCCAGGGTCCCCCATTCGGTCCGGCCGGGCCAGGGCAAACTTCTGACGTGGCCAAACCCCCGCCCACCTCACCCCCTTCTCCGCCGGGCGAGGGCGCTCAGTGCCGGAAGGGGCAACCCAAGAAACAGTGTGGCGGCCCTAGGAGATCTGAGGGGCACTAGCGTGGCACCGAAGGGAGGGCGGTTATGCCTAGGCTGGGGGGTATTTAAAGACCCTGAGAACAGTCAGTGACCAGAAGGGCAGCTATTGCCGAGGGATCCCTTGGCATTGAGAAACTGGAGGAGGGGAATTGGCACTAAGGGGCAGATTCATCGAGGAGCAGTTGGCACGGCAGGCACAGCTTAGGGGGTAGTTTTGTGCTCTAAAAGTGAAGTTAGGTTCGAGGAAGGAGCATTGAGAGAGACGGTCGAGGCGCTTAGGGAGCGTTAGTTGCGGGATGGGGCTTCAGGGACTCGGAGGGAGGCGGCCCGGGCCGCGGCGGAGGGCGGACCGCTCGGGCTAGGAGGGATAGACTCTGGCGGCGCTGGAGGGGGGGCGGGGGACTCCGCGGCAGCGCTGGAGACGGCCTGGGCGGGGTGGGTGGGGCGGGGCCGGGTCAGGAGGAGGTGAGCGCGCTCGGCCACCCGCCCCGAGGGGGGTTCCCGGAGAGTTCACGGCGGGAGCGCGCTCCGGCCCTCGGACCGGGGGTGGGGAGACGGGAAGCAAGGAGGAGGCAGCGCGCGCCGAGCCGCAGGAATGCACTGTTCGGCCCTGAAGCGCGCGCGCGGAGGGAGAGGGCGGAACCAGGCCTGGGAATGAGAAGGGTGGAGGTAGTGCAGGTCCCGGGCCTCGGGAGAGCTGGCGCGCGCTGGGGACCTCTACGTTCCCCTCTCCCTAGTCATCCTTAACACCGCTGTATTGACTAGTGTGAAAAAGGGAGAGTTTGGGGAGGGGGAAAACTGAAAGGAAATGCTTATGCTTGGTTCCTCCACTCCTTCCCCCAACCCCGACCTGGGCACGCGCCTTAATGCAAATGCGTGCAAAGCCTCTGAGCTGTGGAGAGTATGCTCGCAAGCATTCTCCCGAGCAAAGTGTGTTTGTACAAACGTGTGTGCACCTATGAGTTTATGTGCGTGCTCACATGTATATGCACTCTTGCATATTTGCAAATTCTTGGTGCCTGACAAGATAAATGCATGCACGGATATGAGTTTAAGCAAGCGCGCGCGCCGCGGAGCGAGTGTACGTTTGTCTATGTGTGCGCTCCACTCTCAGCTCTGCTCATCTCAGTGCCCGGCCCCCTTCGCTCTCCAAGCCCCACCCCCCACCCCTCCGGGCTTCGCTTTTAAAAAAGGTCTCCCCAGAGCTAGCTGCTTAGGGACCCAGATAGAGCTGGACGGAGACTGAAGCGGCAGCCCCAGCTTCGCGCCCCGCCCAGTCCCTTTCCCCTGCTGGGGATCCCCCCTCTTCCCCGCCCACCCCTTACCCCGCAGGCAGCCTAGCGCCCAATGTAGCCCTCCCCCTCCCCCCCTGCTGGAGCGGGGCGCCACCGGGGGAGGAGGGGGAATCGGCTGCGGGTCCTTGGTGTTCCTAGCACCCAGCTTCCCTCCAAACCTGGTCGCGATGTACGACTGTATGGAAACGTTTGCCCCGGGTCCGCGACGGCTGTACGGGGCTGCCGGGCCCGGGGCCGGCTTGCTGCGCAGAGCCACCGGCGGCTCCTGTTTCGCCGGACTTGAGTCTTTTGCCTGGCCGCAACCCGCCAGCCTGCAATGTAGGTACCCGAGTCCGGGGCTGGGGTGTAGGGTGCAGGAGAGGCTGGGACTTACTCTTTCCGTGTGTAAAGGGTGGAACTGGGGTGCAAGGGGAAGCTTCTGGCCCTTTCTATGTAAGGTACTGGCCCTTTAAACGTAGGGGCCTCAGCGTCTTCTGTGCGTGTGTGCAGTAGTGTTTGGAGTGTGTGTGGTTTTTATGGTGGGTGTTCAGCTCTAACCTGGGTTGATGCCACTCCAGAGTTCCTGGGAATAGGGAGAGACCGAAGTGTGTGGGTAGTGTGTGCCCTGAGGTCTGTGGCTCTGGAAGGATATGGCACTCAGGACCGTGGGTGGCGTTTGTAAAGCTCATGTGGGAAGCTGACAGTGTAAAAAATATTGTTTGCAGAGCGCGTGAATCCCTGGAGTGTGCAGCGCCTTGCCTAGGTGGTGTGGGTGTGGGAGCAAGGGTCTCCACCAGTGTCGCCAGCGACAGCTGGCAGGTCCACATGGCCTGTGAGGGGATGTTTGTGGCGTGAGGCCGGGAGGGCGTGTGCCCCTGCGTGGCTGCGGGGGCGGTTTTGGAAAGTGCTGTGTTCGAGAATGCATCCTGTGTGTTCTCACGCCGGGTGGAAAAGGCTGAGCTCTGCCCGCCCCCCCCCCACCCCGTATAAAAAAGAAATGTTTGGCAATGTGTATGCAGTTATATACAGAGAGATGACTTTTTCCTATGGGTCCAACACACAACTTCAGCAGGAACCGAAAAGTTGAAAGCAAAGTCTGTGTGTGTGGTGGGGGGGTGGCCTGGAATTGACAGCGGCAGGGCGAGTACCATTCCTGGGTCCCCAAATACCTATCTTCCCCCTCCGTGAAATGGGAGATGCCAGGCCTGGGGCCCTGGAACCCCTTTCCAGAGCGGTAATAAAAAGCTGGGGACTGAGAGGCAGTAAAAATGAAGTCCAGATGAGAGGCGGCTTTGAAGCTTGGGCCGCAGTGCCTGGCGGGGGTAGGGTGTGGGGAGGGGCTGGGAGTAGAGCCTGGAACACCCCCTAAATTTACCCTGGGCTGGGATGTGCTCGCAGCCTGGGTGCGGACAGCCGGGGACGAGGGGCTTGGGGGCACACTGGGAAGGGTGGGAAGGGGCGGGCAGCAGGCGGGGCGGCTGGCGCTGGGGGAGTGCGCACGCCAGGTCACTGAGCCCCCGCCAACGCGCCTCGCTCCTTGGCACCCGGCAGCGCTGTTTACAAGTTCGGATTTTTTTTTTTTTTTTTTTTTTTGGTTCCAGAGCAGAGCTGCTCAGATTTAACAACTGGGAGACTGGAAGAGGGAGGTGGCAAACCAGGAGTCCGGACTTTACTTTTGGGTGGGGTGGGGCAAGAACTAAAAGTGTGTCATTTAAAGGGCAGAGAAAGCATGGAACTATTGCTTTGCACCAAATCCCTGTGAATTCTTAACTTTCCTCTGATGGCCCAATAGTAGGGAGTTGGGGTATGTTGTATGTTGTGGGGGTGCTGAGATGGAAAGAATCTTCCAGGAAGGGTTCTTGGAGTCTGGGCGGAGACCCTTCTTTTTTTCAGGCCTGTGGAAGAAGCCCTCTGGGCTTGACTGGCAGTATATTTTTGCGTTTTCATTTGGACCAATAATTTTGGCCTCGCGGATCCTGGTGGGCACACAAAGCCAGCTTCAGGCCTGCCCCCCTACACCCCCCCACACACACTTTCAGCAGAAAGGCTGCTGGGAGGGGTGGGCTGGATGTGTGTGTGCCTGTTCGGAGGCTTTGGTGTCCTGGTGCTGCGTTGGCAGGTTGGGGTGTTTGTCTGGTAGTAGAACTGTTCCCTTGTGTGGCGGAGTGCTGGGTGTTGTGTTTTCAGCCTTGTGACTTGTACATCTACCTCCACGGTGTGGCTGGAGTGTATCTCTATTCTGGCTGTGTGTCTGTGCCAGAATCTAGTGAGGGTTCTAGGAGCCCATTGTTATTATGCCTGCCTTGGTCCCCTGTGTGTTGTTAACCTCTGAGAGTGTGTGTGTCTCCAAGGAGGTGTGTGCTAGATTGTGAGTCCAGGCTGCTCAGCTTTGGGCCTCGCAGCTGGGAGCGTTTACAGCCGGTTATAAAGAGTTTGTTTGAAGCTCCGCGCAGCCTGGTCAGGAATTTCCTCAATTTCAGCAATTTGGGCTTTAAAAGGAGAAAAACCCAGAGCCCACCCCCATCCTCCCCAGCAGGGGCCCCTACCTAGCCCAGGAGCAGCAACCCAATGGTGGGGTCTAAGCCCAGGGCTGGGGAGGGGATCTGATTGGAGTAGACCCAGTTAGCTTTCTGGGCCTTCCACCCACAGATTGACCTCAGAGTCAGTAGGCTGCACTTCTGGGTTCAGGAGGTGGGGATGTGACAGTATCACTTAGACGGGAAAAGTTGCCCCCAGGCCTGTCTCCCTGAGGCCCCCAGTCTTATAATTTGCTGGCACTGCCCCATGCCAGTCTGACCGCACCCAGGCCCTTGTGCAAGAGAGGAAATGAGGCAGCGCTCTGCGGGCAGGGAGGGCGTCAGTGCCTGAGTGAGCACCACCCCACGCACAGGCCTTGGGCACAGAACACGTGCCCTCGGAGGACACAGTGGTGGGCCAGAGGAGCAAGGAGAGGTTGGGAAAGGCATTCCAGCCCTCCCCACATCTCTCAGCACCGGCCCCTCCTGGAGACCCCGTTCCTAGTCTTGAATAGACTCCAGGCACCCTTCTTTCCTCCCCTCCTCTCTCCTTTTTCATTGGGGAATCTCACTCTGGCAGGATTCTTATGCTAATTGAGTGTGTGTGTGTTGGGGGTGGGGAGGGCTTTCCTCCTGTGTGGTGGGTGGAGCTAGCCTGGAACCCCTGCATCCTGGGCATTCCTTCCACCCTTCGGGCTGCAGTGGGGCAGACTTCTGACCAGGTGGACTGCAGAGGGTTAGAAGGAAGGTGTTTATGAGGTGGGTTTGTGTGACATACCTTAGGGAGGGTCCTAGGAATTTTTTTGCATTAACTTGGGCCCTCGAGGTTTGGGCAACAGGTCCTACAGGTTGAATAATTTATAAATTTCCCCAGCTTCTGAAGACCAACCAACCACCTGAAGACCTCCCCCACCCCGCCACACACACACACACACACACACACACACTCTCTCTCTCTCTCTCTCTCTCTCTCTCTCACCCAGCAGCCTTTTGAACAGAGCAGAGCATGTTCTTCTCATACTGTGGGGCTGAGACCCTTTCTGAGCTGCAATTGGGTATTTTCAGAGTGAAGACAGAAGCTTAGAGAGGGTCTAGAATAGATCCCCACCCCCATCAGTCCCGTTTACCTACTGTCACCTGACTTCTCCAGTTTGGTACACCTCCAGTGGCTTTCAAACCTGAGAAACTGAGCAAACCTCAGTCTCCCCTTCCCCAGCTTCTCTGACTCACAGCCAGTTAGATCCGCTGGTGGTGTGGTACTAAGCTGGTCACTTCCCCTCCTGTGGCCTCTGTTTCTTCAGGCGTGAACCAAGGCTGTGGTGCATCCTCTAACTCACTCCCCTGAGAGCTATGCCCCGTCTGCTCTGCTGTCTCTGGTGGTTATTCGGGGGTGGTGTGAGACAGAAGAGCCTGAGGAGTTATCTCCCCTGTACTACTGGAGAGGAAATGAGGTCCTGATCTACCTGCTAAGCATCCCAGCAGGTCATTTGGCCAGTGCCAGCTACAGGAGGCTGTAATTGCCTACCCACCCCCAGAGCTGTTGTCCCACGGGGAGGACAGGACAGTGGGAGGTAGACTACCTGACAAGGATCTACCAAAGTGACAGAGAGTGACTAAAGAGCAAAGCTGCAGGGCTTTAACCCTCCTATCCATCCCCCGTATCATTAGGGAAACAGGCCCAGAGAAGTCAATTTCCAGAATGGCCTTGGTCTGGAATTTGGAGGATTAAACATGTTATACAGGGTGAGGGCTGGCATTTTTTTTTTTTTTTTGAGACCAAGTCTTGCTCTGTCCAGGCTGCAGTGCAATGGCGCAATCTTGGCTCACTGCAACCTCTGCCTCCCAGGCTCAAGTGATTCTCCTGCCTCAGCCTCCCAAGTAGCTGGGACTACAGGTGGGCGCCCAGCTAATTTTTAAATTTTTAGTAGAGATGGGGTTTCACCATGTTGACCAGGATGGTCTCGATCTCCTGACCTTGTGATCTGCCTGCCTCGGCCTCCCAAAGTGCTGGGATTACAGGCTTGAGCCACCATGCCCGGCCGACGGCTGGCATTCTTGTGAACAAGTTGGCTAGACTGTGGAGGGTGGACCAGGATCACAACAAGCTTTGGTAATAGTGGCAGTTTACAGGTCTCTGGAAGTGCTTACTGCTGGGACTAGTGCGCTGTGGTAGTGACAGCTGTCACCGGTGGGCCAAGGAACAAATGCACATAGGGTGTGTGTGATGAGGAAGCCTGGAGGTCTGTGGGGTCCTTCTCTCCTGACCCTCACATCACTGCTTCCCTCCCAGCGGTGGAGACACAGAGCACCAGCTCAGAGGAGATGGTGCCCAGCTCGCCCTCGCCCCCTCCGCCTCCTCGAGTCTACAAGCCATGCTTCGTGTGCAATGACAAGTCCTCTGGCTACCACTATGGAGTCAGCTCTTGTGAAGGCTGCAAGGTGTGTATGTGGTGGGGGTGGGCAGGCAGGGATCCAGAGTTACTGGAGTAAGATAAGAGACCAGGCACACAGAGGCTATGTGTGAGCAGCACTGCTTTGTGCGTAGGTGGTTAATAGATTAGGTGAGCCCTGGGGCAACCTGCAAGGCCAGTGAGAGACTGGTGCTCCCAGCATCGCGCTTCAGAGGCCCTCTCTGTTTCCCTCAATTCCAGGGCTTCTTTCGCCGAAGCATCCAGAAGAACATGGTGTACACGTGTCATCGCGACAAAAACTGTATCATCAACAAGGTAACCAGGAATCGCTGCCAGTACTGCCGGCTACAGAAGTGCTTCGAAGTGGGCATGTCTAAGGAAGGTAGGCTCCCATCCTTGGTCTGGGCAGGAGCACTCTGGTCCTATCCTATGGCTGTGGCCCTCTTTCCTCTGGCCACTCCTACTTCACTGACCTCTGAGACTTGGCCTGCCCTGGGGTGCTGCCTTCTCCCAGGCCAGTGTTATTTGATTAGCTCCATTCACCCAGGAGGCCCCACCATTTCCCATTCTCCTCGCTCAGGAAGCTTGACCCTTCCTCTGAATGGGTGAATAAGTAGGGTCTTATTTCCCTGTTTCATGGGGAAAATGAAGCAGGTGGGCTTGCCAGACCCTTCCCCTCCCCTGTTCCCAGGACTGAGCCAAAGATGGATATGGGGTGGCTCCTCCTCTCCACACCCCCCCATTGTGCTGCCAAGGCTATAAGTGGATATCCTGCCGCCTGCATATCCTGCCCCCCTCCCCCAGCTCCTGCAGGGTGACAGGAAGGGCAGGATGGAGCCATGGCCTGGGGAGGGAGCAGGGGCTGCGGGCTCTGGGTGGGGCTGGGGAGAACCAGCCTGGGAACAGGAGCTAATATAGGAGATAGGGAAACTGAGGCACTAATTACCGTGCCAGGGGATAGATATCCATGATAAGGATTGAGCACATTAAATTAGGGTGAGAGAAGACACCCAAAGGGAGGCTCCTGACCCTCTCCTTGCACCTCCACCCCCAAGCTGTGCGAAATGACCGGAACAAGAAGAAGAAAGAGGTGAAGGAAGAAGGGTCACCTGACAGTTATGAGCTGAGCCCCCAGTTAGAAGAGCTCATCACCAAGGTCAGCAAAGCCCATCAGGAGACCTTCCCTTCACTCTGCCAGCTGGGCAAGTACACCACGGTGAGGAATGGGCAGAGCCCAGTGAGGGCAGCGCACTCTTTACTCCAGGGAATGGGGCTGGGTTGTATTGGAGGCTATCTTCTGTTGCTGAGGACAAGGAGAGCGTTAGAATGCAGAGGAGAGCTTGGGATATTGGTAGGGAGAAGACAGCCCCCAGAGGTGGGCCTTAGCTTGCTTTCTAACCTCCTACTCCTCCCCACTACAGAACTCCAGTGCAGACCATCGAGTGCAGCTAGATCTGGGGCTGTGGGACAAGTTCAGTGAGCTGGCCACCAAGTGCATCATCAAGATCGTGGAGTTTGCCAAGAGGTTGCCTGGCTTTACAGGGCTCAGCATTGCTGACCAGATCACTCTGCTCAAGGCTGCCTGCTTAGATATTCTGGTAAGTTAGGCCCTGTGGGTCCTGCTACAGCCCACCTTCATATGGGATTTTCAACAGTTCCTTGATCCATGCAAAGATTTCCTTACTCTGAACCCCCTGCCACATATGTGGGACTCCTCAGCATTCTTTTTGTCTTAGCCCCTGCTCCTATGATCAATGATCCTAGACTTTTGGATGCCCTATCTCCACCTGACTTCCCAGGACCACCCCTCCCAAGGCTCAGATCCTCCACCTCTGCCTTCTCCATACCTGCTTCAGGTTGCACTCACTGGGGACCTAACCTCCTCACTTTCCACTCAATCCCTCTTTTCCCCACCCCTAGAAAGAGCACTAATCCTCCCCCACCCCCCACCTCCAGATGCTGCGGATCTGCACAAGGTACACCCCAGAGCAGGACACCATGACCTTCTCCGATGGGCTGACCCTGAACCGGACCCAGATGCACAATGCCGGCTTCGGGCCCCTCACAGACCTTGTCTTTGCCTTTGCTGGGCAGCTCCTGCCCCTGGAGATGGATGACACCGAGACAGGGCTGCTCAGTGCCATCTGCCTCATCTGTGGAGGTGCGGGGGCGCCCCCTGGCGTCTGCTCAGTGCTTGGTCTCCTTTCCCACCACTCTCCATGTGGGATCTCCGACTGGGAGGGGGCGTGGAGGACCCAGTGGTCTCTTCCTCTGGTGATTCTTGCACCCGGCCCCGTCCACAGACTTCTCAGACCCTGTACAGGTTTCCCAAAAGGCCAGTTGGGGATCAGCCATCTGTTACTGTGTCTTCCCCATCTCTTCCTTCCCCTCTCACTCAGCTATACTTGTCCCCATAGACCGCATGGACCTGGAGGAGCCAGAAAAAGTGGACAAGCTGCAGGAGCCACTGCTGGAAGCCCTGAGGCTGTATGCCCGGCGCCGGCGGCCCAGCCAGCCCTACATGTTCCCAAGGATGCTCATGAAAATCACCGACCTCCGGGGCATCAGCACTAAGGGTTAGTCATGAGTGAGCATCCCCGCTCTGTCTTCCCAGGGCTGTTGGTCTCCCAGGTCAGACAAGTGGACAGGCAGAGACAAGAAAAGAGTGATAGACAACCAGGCAACCTACCCTGGATTCCTAGCTCTGCCATGTAGTAGTGGGAGACTTTGGGCAAATTCCTTCTTCTTTTTTTTTCTTTTTTTTTGTTTTGAGACGGAGTCTCACTCTATTGCCCAGAGCTGGAGTGCCGTGGCTTGATCTTGGCTCACTGCAACTTCTGCCTCCTGGGTTCAAGCAATTCTCCTGCCTCAGCCTCCTCAGTAGCTGGGATTACAGGCATGCACCACCAAGTCTAGCTAATTTATTTTTTATTTTTATTTTATTTTTATTTTTTATAAATATGGGGTTTCACCATGATGGCCAGGCTGGTCTTGAACTCTTCACCTCATGTGATCCACCCACCTCAGCCTCCCTAAGTGCTAGGATTACAGGCGTGAGCCACCGCGCCCAGCTTGTTTTTTTTTTTAGTAGAGACGGGGTTTCACCTTGTTGGCCAGGCTGGTCTCCAACTCCTGACCTTGTGATTCACCTGCCTTGGCCTCCCAAAGTGCTGGGATTACAGGTGTGAGCCACCGCACCTAGCTGGGAAAATTGCTTCTATACCTGTACTGTCCAATAGAACTTTCTGCATATTTTTCAGGTACCTCATAAGGATGTCTTAAGGACTAAATTTGTTAATGTACAATGTAAAGCCAGGTGCCATGGTGCATATCTATAGTTTCAGCTACTCAGAAGGCTGAGACAGAAGGATCACTTCAGGCCAGAAGTTGGAGGCTGCAGTGAGCTATGATTGTATCTGCGAATAGCCACTGCACTGCAGCCTGGGTGACCCAGCAAGACCCTGCCTCTAAAAAAAAATTCCAAAAAACAAACCAAAAAAACCCCACAACACACACAGTGTACTTAGAATTGTGCTGAATCTGAATTAAAAATTCCATTCTGCAGTTGCAGCAGTCACATTTCAGATGCTTAATAGCCACATGTGGCTAATGACTACTATATTCCCATCATTGCAAAGTTCTATTGGGTAGTCCAGGTTTAGAAGGTTGTCTGGAACATAGTGTTTGATAAATATTAGCTGTTGTAGTAAATGATTTTTTTTTTTTTTGAGACGGAGTCTTGCTCTGTCGCTCAGGCTGGAGTGCAGTGGCGTGATCTCCGCTCACAGCAACCTTTGCCTCCTGGGTTCAAGTGATTCTCCTGCCTCAGCCTCCCAAGTAGCTGGGACTTTGGGCACTCGCGCCACACCCGGCTAATTTTTGTATTTTTAGTAGAGATGAGGGTTTCACCGTTTTGGTCAGGCTGGTCTTGAAATCCTGACCTCGTGATCCATCTGCCTCGGCTTCCCAAAGTGCTGGGATTACATGTGAGTCACTGTGCCTGGCCTGTAATAAATGTTATTAAGAACAGGCCAAGGGCTGGGGGCGGTGCTCACGCCTGTAATCCCAGCACTTTGGCAGGCTGAGGCAGGTGGATCACGAGGTCAGGAGATCGAGACCAGCCTGGCCAACATGGTGAAACCCCGTCTTTACTAAAGATACGAAAAATTAGCTGAGTGTGGTGGCAGGCACAGGGCTGGAAACAACTGGCAAGCCCTGGACATTGGAGAATGGGGTGGTTGGGGAATGGCGTTGGAGGTTGTGTGCAATGTGCTCTCTGAAGAGACAGAATGGGACGAATGGGCAGCAGGCCTGGTAGAGAAGACCAGGTAGAGGTTCCAGACAGAGGAGTGGCATCCAGGAAGCCTAGTGGGAAGAGGATTAGCTGGGGACAGAGAGGTGGTGGGCCTGTGCTGGGAACCCCCTAGGGGAGGCAGGGGCAGTTGAAAAAGGTTAGGGAGATGGCCTTAAGGGCCATGTGCCTCTGTCCTCCTGAGCCTCTTTGCCTCTCCATTGTAGGAGCCGAAAGGGCCATTACCCTGAAGATGGAAATTCCAGGCCCAATGCCTCCTCTGATCCGAGAGATGCTGGAGAATCCTGAAATGTTTGAGGATGACTCCTCGCAGCCTGGTCCCCACCCCAATGCCTCTAGTGAGGACGAGGTTCCCGGGGGCCAGGGCAAAGGGGGCCTGAAGTCCCCAGCCTGACCAGGGCCCCTGACCTCCCCACTGAGGGGGTTGGGGCTCCAGGCAGCAGACTGACCATCTCCCAGACTGCTAGTGCCTGGGGGAGGACCTGCTCTGCCCTCTCCCCACCCCTTCCAATGAGCTCATTGTTTTTGCCAAAGTTTCCAGGGGGGCCTCTGTGTTCATCCCCTTCCTGATCTAACTGGCTCCCTTTCCAGTCCCGGGGGCCTGCCCTGCTCCCACCAGGAGAGAAGGCAGAGGGGTGAGTCTGGGTTTGGACTCTAAAATCTCAGCACTGCCCCTCAGGTGCCAGAGTCCTAGGCTCCCCAGGGCAAGAGGAAGACCCTGCCATTCCACAGCCTCTTCCTCTGCCAGGTGCTTAGCTCTCTGGGAGCAAACAGGAACACTAGAGACCAAAAGGGGGGCGAACGAGGAGGGCTGAGCCCACCTTCTTGCCCCTACCCTTGGTGCCTAATGCTGTGCGATGCACCTGCAGGTTGCGCCAGCCTTTGTGCCCCGTCCTTGTGCCAGGTCAGGGTGGGGGCTGGCTGGGCCCTGCATTTCTGGGGCAGGGACAGAGGGTGAGAGGGACGGATAGATGCAGGTCCATTCTGTACCTCTTGGCTCAGGTGCAGAGTTCACCCTGTGGCCTCCGTTACAGGTCCCTCCCCCAGCCCTGTCATGTGCCTTGGGCTCCTCCTGCCCCCCATCTCAGCCATGGGGCAGGGATCCTTCTACACTACAGAGGGGCCAGGGGATCCCTCTTTCCCTAGTGCCTTCCACCCTTTACCCCCCAGGGCAGCTTGGCCCAGGGAGGGGGATGCTGCTTAGCTGATCCCACCCTGACCCAGAGGAAGCCTCTATTTATTTATTAGCTTTTGTTTACACCCTGGAATTGACCCCTTCCTCCAGGGGTCTTGGGTGGGGGGAGCCCAGGGCCCCTGTGACCCCTCCCTTCTTCCTCCAATCCCCAGTTTGTATTTAGCTGCCAAATAAGATTCCCACTGGCTCCCCGTGTTCTCTTGGGGGGTCAGGGTGCTGTCCCCTCCCCTCTGTTTACATCTCCCCTCTACCCCGCTGTATCGCATATTGCTGAGTTTTCTATTTTTGCAAAATAAAGTGATGGAAACTCATGCGACGTGGCTCCCTTTAGGAGGTGGTGGGGAAATGACCAGCTGGCCTGGAGAGGGAGCTGAGTGAGGAGGGAAAGCTTGTAATCGATTGGACTTCGCAGCTTTCTTGGTGGAACAAAGAAAACAGGGTGAAATGTGCCTGGATTGCAGTGGGGACAGGATGGGGGAAGGGGGGCCCTGGGGACTCACCTTGAGTGACCAAGTTTCCCACAGCCACCCACATGTGAGTTCAGAGTCTTGCTCTGTTGCCAGGCTGGAGTGCAGTGGTGCAAGCTTGGCTCACTGCAACCTCTGCCTCCCGGGTTCAAGCAATTCTCTTGCCTCAGCCTCCCGAGTAGCTGGGATTACAGGGGTGCACCACCATGCCCAGCTAAGTTTTGTATTTTTAGTAGAGACAGGGTTTCTCCATGTTGGCCATGCTGGTCTCAAACTCCTGACCTCAGGTGATCTGCCTGCCTTGGCCTCCCAAAGTGCTGGGATTACAGGCGTGAGCCAACCCACTCAGACTGGTGTGGGTTTTTATGTTGGATCCTGTGAATCTCTGGGAATGCATTTATGGACTTTAAAGGTCTTTAAGCCTGTCCCCACCTCCAGTTATGCATATGTGCATATCTGCTCTTCTCTGGGGAAGGAGTCTGTTGAAGTTTTATTTATTTATTTATTTATTTATTTTTTCTTGAGATGGAGTTTCACTCGTGTTGCCCAGTCTGAAGTGCAGTGGTGCAATCTCGGCTCACTGCAACCTCCACCTCCCGGGTTCAAGTGATTCTCCTGCCTCAGCCTCCCGAGTAGTGGGGATTACAGGAGCCTGCCACCATGCCTGGCTGATTTTAAATTTTTAGTAGGGATGGCATTTCACCATGTTGGCCAGGCTGGTCTCGAACTTCTGACCTCAAGTGATCCACCCGCCTTGGCCTCCCAAAGTGCTGGGATTGCAGGCATGAGCCACTACGCCCGGCCTGAAGTTTCATTTAGTTCTCATGAGGGTTCCTGCTATAGTGTTTCTGTTTTACACCAGCCCCTCACCCAGGGAGCCCTCCCACTTTCTGTCTCCGCCCACCCTACTATCATCTTATGGCTCACTCCCCGTACCCTCTTTGTTCCCAGGATTCACCCCATGACCTCCACTCACCGCCCCCTCCCTGTACTGTTCCTTCTCTCCGAATATCTGTCCTTGCTCCCACACAGCTTCCCTGTGCAACATGCTTTTGCAGTGCCTTCAGCCTCTGCTGCCGCACCCTGTACTCTTCCCTTCGCCCTCTGTTACTCCCCTCGAGACCTGCCTCCATGTCCTACCTTCCCTCTGACGGTGCCTTGCCTACCTTGTTCCTGGACCTCTTCACTGGTGACCTGTCGATATGACAAAAATGTTGAGGATATGGGAGTAGAGGAGAAAAGAGTGGCAAGGGCGGGGTCGGGGGCGATGGGGAAAGCAGAAGAAGAAAGTGAAAGAAGCTCTAGAGGAAACCACAGGGCCTGTGGGGAAGGAGGGTCATTGTCATGGCAATTCCTGGTTATGGGGAAAGGGTATAGGTCCTGGCTATCCTATAGCCTGAGGTCAGCCAAGCCCACCCAGAGAAGGAGCCCCTCCTCCCCAATTACCTCCTCCCAGCAGCTACACTTCTGCAATCCATTTGAGATTTATTGAGCACCTACTATAAGATGGGTACTTGGCTAGGTGCTGTGGCTCCAGCAGGGAGCCTGGTAGAGCCAGTCCCTGCCCACAAGGAGTGCTTTTTCTGGTAGGGGAGATGGATCTGTGAACTCAGACCTCATGTCTAGCTCCTTCTCAAAGCTCTTAGTGATCTGTGTGGGCCAGGAGCAAATCCCATGACTATTTTCTTGCTCTCCCTACAGGCTTCATCCTTGCCTTGGCTTCAGCTGTTGCTGCACTCTCTGCTTCTCCCAGTTCACCTCCTCCACCCGCTTTCCCAGGCCTCACTACTGTCTTGGCTTCCGGCCCCCCAGTCACATGCTCTGAGCCTGGCCCTATGCCTCTCTCTTCCAAGTTTCTAGCTGTCTGGACCTTGAATTTCTCAAAGCCTCTTCACTTCTCACCTCTGTTACTTCTCATCCCTACTAATTCTCTTATCAAGCCCTTCATATGTGCCAGGTATTCTTGTAGGCAATTGATATGACTTATCTATTTAAATTTTCACGACAGTCCTAAGAGTCCTGCTTGACAGATGAGAAAACTGCCACAGGAAGGGTTAAGTAATTCAACTACGGTCCTTACTACTTACTAGTGAGTAGTAGAGCCAGGATTTGAACTCTAGCAACTTGGCTCCAGAGCCTATGTAGTTAAAGCACACTAGTACAATGGATTGTGGGTTTTCAAAATGAGTAAGTCTCTAATTTCCCACCCCTCTACAGTACTTACTGCCTGTATTCCCTCCTATCATGTTCCTTCCTATATGAGAAAATGAAGAGATCATGAATTTTGGAGGCAGGCAGACCTGGATTTAAATCCCAGACCCCCCCAAAAATATATATATATCAGACCAGCCGAGTGTGCCTGCAATCCCAGCTACTCAGGAGGCCAAGTGGGAGGACTGCTTGAGTCCAGGAGTTATAGACCAGCCTGGGCAACATAGCAAGACACTGTCTCAAAAATTAAAAAAAAAAAAAAAAAGGCTGGGCACGGTGGCTCACACCTGTCATCCCAGCACTTTGGGAGGCTGAGGTGGGCAGATCACTTGAGATCAGGAGTTCGAGAGCAGCCTGGCCAACATGGTGAAACCCCGTCTCTACTAAAAATATAAAATGTTGCTGGGCATGGTGGTGCACACCTGTAATCCCAGCTACTTGGGAGGTTGAGGCAGGAGAATCCCTTGAACCCGGGAGGCAGAGTTTGCAGTGAGCTGAGATTGAACCATGGCACTCCAGCCTGGGCAACAGAGCAAGACCCTGTCTCAAAAATTAAATTAAATTAATTAAAAAAAATAAAAATTTAAAATAATTTTTTTTTTTTAAAAAAATCCTAGACCAGCTACTTACTAGCTGTGGGACCTTGGGCAAAATTCTGTATTTCCTGCTTCTAAGCCTCAATCTTTGCATCTGTAAAACTGGGGGCTGGGGGAATATTAACCCCTATCTTATGAGGTGGTTGTGAGGGTTAATTGTAACGTGTCACGTTCAGCACATGACAGAGGCTCAATAAATGAGCTTCTTTCTTCCAGGTCTGTGTATCGTCCACTCCCTTGGCCCAGCCCCACCCCTATCTGCTCCACCTTCTAGATCAGTCACCCCCACCAACCCCAAATCTTCCCCACCCCAGGGAGTGTCACTTCCTCCTCTGCAGTCTCCCAGATCAGTACACAAAGACTGCTGCTGTCAACAGAGGAAGGGCTGCTCTGCACGCACCTGTGAGTACCAGGGCACCAGCCCTTCTGCCCAGGCCTACCTGGTCCCAACCTCTTGGGAAGAGGGCTCTGATCTGGATATGGAGGGTCCTGTCCAGACTTGAGAAAGGCTCTGACCTCCTTTCTGCATTCCTAAGATCCCCTGACCTGGCTCCCTCCTCCGGTTTCACAGCCCCCTACCCCCACCTCTCCCAAAGCCCAATCTCTCTTGCATCAGTTTCCCAAGAGTGGGGTTGGCAAGAGGGAAAGGAGGTGGGGATGTATGAGTGCTGTCATTTGAGTGCCTGCCATGTGCCAAGGATTATACTAAAGTAGGGTTCTCCCAACTTTACCCCCAGCTGCCATCCCTGGTGCCTAATGCTCTGTCTTCAGCTCAGACTTCTTCCCAATCAGCATGTTGGCCACAGACTCCACTCTCCTGGGGCACTGTGGCCCAGCAGCTCAGTTCTGTTCCCTCCTTGTGTCTCCCAGTGGGCAGCCCAGGGTTCTGATTAACTTGGGAGGTATGGATGGGTTGAGAAGAGGCTCTGTTTCTCAGCTGCTGAGGGGGGCCACAGGGTGTGTATTGGAGTCAGAGTGGAGTCCAGAAAAATGGAAATAATCACTTGGTCCCAGGAAGGGAAGGGAAGACTGGAGAATACCCCTAAGGAAAGAGAAATGGGATTAGAGCCCATCAGGGCTAGTGGAGAGAGAACACAACTATTGATAGAGATGGTGCCTGGGTTGGAGGGAGGAAAGGAGCAAGCACAGCAGAGGCCTGGCCGGCCTCAGTCCCTGCCCTGACCTGTACTGCCCTGTCCTGCCCTGCCCCTAGTTCTCTGGGTGACCCTGGCCTCGTGGAATTTAGGTTTCCATTTGTAAAAAGAGGAGGATGGAGTAGAAGATTCTGCCATTCTATAGTTAGGAACAGAGGGGAAAAGGAAGTAAAACAGCCTATGAAGAAGTGGAGCAGAGAAAAGCAGCAGAGAGATGCAATAAAAGTTTTGAATTGAGCCAGAGAGAGACAGAGAAACAGACAGAGAAATAGGTGGCAGAACATGTACCTCCAAGGAGGGGAGAAGAGAGGATAATTGGGAAGAAAGGTAGGAAAGGGCCATCCAGGGAGTCCCAGGGCCCCCTTTAAGGGGGGATGAGTGGGCTTGAGGTCTCTGAAGAACCTGTGTGGCAGCAGGGGCTCCACTTATGAGAGATGAGTCAAAACCCAGCTTTGGGTTGCAGCATCTCCAGCCTCCTTGACCACAGGCACGCACAGCAAGCAGGGCTGAGGTTACACTGAGGCTGAGCTGGGGCCAGCCTTTCCCCCAGGGGTGGAGGCTCCGTTATATATGGTGCCTGAGGTCACAGGTGGTGGGGAGCAGGACCAGGATGTTCAACGACTCAGCACCCCACCCCTTCCCCACACTCTGTGCAGAGTATCTGGACCCGACTCTAGGCCCAGGCTGAACAAGATGCAAATGGTTTATGACAAGGAGTTAGTTGGCCTTTCTCATACACTGCTGATGGGAATGTGGATCAGTACAAGCCCCGGGGAGCTTATGTTGGCAATACCCATATATATGTGTATATATATATATATTTTTCTTAGCATGAGAATGTAGATGAAATACACACCAGTATTACAAATGATATCTATCTATTTATCCTACACATCTTCTTTCAGGGATTTATCCTACAGATTCAGTTGCACACTTGTGAAATAATAAATACATAACATTTGGCTACGCATGGTGGCTCATGCCTGTAATCGTGGTACTTTGGGAGGCCAAGGCGGGTGGGTGGCATGAGCTCAGGAGTTCTAGACCAGCCTGGGCAACACGGGGAAACCCCATTTCTGCAAAATAATACAAAAATAATTAGCCAGGCATGGTAGCATGCACCTGTAATACCAGCTACTTAGGAGGCTGAGGTGGGAGGATCAATTGAGCCTGGGGGGTCAAGGCAGCAGTGAGCCGTGATTGCACCAGTACACTACAGCCTGGGTGACAGAGCAAGACCCTATCTCTCAAATGAATGCATGAATAAATAAATAAATAAATAAATACACGACTTCTCTTTTCAGCATTATTTGTCCTAGTGAACTAGAAACAATTTAAGGCCAGGCACAGTAATCCCTGTAATCATGCCTGTAATCCCCGCATTTTGGGAAGCTGAGGCAGAATGATCACTTGAGCCTAGGAGTTTGAGACCAGCCCGGGCAACATAGCAAGACCCTGTCTCTGCAAAAAAAAAAAAAAAAAAAAAAAAAGCTGGGTGTGTTGTTGTGCATCTGTGGTCCCAGCTACGAGGGAGGCTGAGGTGGGGAGAATTGCTTGAGCCTAGGAGGTGGAGGCTACTGTGAGCCATCATCATGCCACTGCACTCCAGCCTGGGCAACAGAGTGAGACCCTGTCTCAAAAGAAAAACAAACAAGAAGAAACAATTTAAATGAGCATCCTTAAAAGATTGATTAATTGTGATATGAGGTATCCATGCAATGGAAAGCTTTATGGCTATAAAAATGAACAGGGGCTGGGCGCAGTGGCTCACACCTGTAATCCCAGCACTTTGGGAGGCTGAGGCTGGTGGATCACCTGAGGTTGGGAGTTCGAGACCAGCCTGACCAACATGGAGAAACCCCATCTCCACTAAAAATACAAAATTAGCAGGGGCGTGGTGGCGCACGCCTGTAATCCTAGCTACTTGGGAGGCCAAGGCAGGAGAATCTTTTGAACCCAGGAGGCAGAGGTTGCAGTGAGCTGAGATCGAGCCATTGCACTCCAGCCTGGGCAACAAGAGCGACACTCTGTCTCAAAATAAAAATAAAAATGAACAGGGACATTTTTAACTTTCTCAGGTAGAAAGATTTCCAAGAAAAGTAGTTAAAGGAAAAAAAAGTGAAAAATTGTGTTTTCTACCATTTAAAGAATCATGACATTTGAGTCTACCATTTAAAAAGCATATGCACGTTAATTTGTATACGCACAAAACAATCTCTAGAAAGTTTGTAAGAAACAAAGACAGGCTGGGCGCAGTGACTCACACCTGTAATTCCAGCTGTTTTGGAGGCTGAGGTGGGCGGATCACTTGAGGCCAGGAATTCGAGACCAGCCTGGCCAACACTGTGAAACTCTGTCTCTACTAAAAACACAAAAATTAGCTGGGTGTGGTGGCACACACCTGTACTCCCAGCTACTTGGGAGGCTGAGGCACAAGACTCACTTGAACCCAGGAGGCGGAGGTTGTAGTGAGCTGAGACGGCGACAGTGTACTCCAGCTGGGTCAGCAGAGACTCTGCCTCAAACAAACAAACAACAAACAAACAAACAAAAACAAAGGAAAGGAAGAAACAAAGATAGTAATAAATGATATTTATTTAGGGTAGGTGTGGAAACTGGGTATGGCATATGGGGTAGGAGATTTCTCATCATCTTAACTTTTTGAGTTTTAAAACGGTAGGATACACAAAATGTATAAGTTTTATACATTTTTACCACTTTTAAGTGTACAATTCAGTGGCATTAAGTACATTCACTAATTCCAGAACTCATTTATCACCCCAAAATGAAACTACCCATTAAGCAGCCACTCTCCATTTCCCCTTCCCCCAACCTCGGGTAACCACTAGTCTACCTTCTGTCTCTGTGGATTTTTCTAGTTTGGATATGTTCTACAAATGGAATCATACAATATGTGATCTTTCATGGATGGTTTTGTTCACTGAGCATTTTTCAAGGTTCATCCATGTTGTAGCATGTGTGTCAGTACTTCATTGTTTTTTTATGGCCAAATAACTTTCTGCTGTGTGGATGTACCACCTTTCCTTTATCCATTCATCAGTTGATGGACATTTGGGTTCTTTCCACCTTTTAGCTATTGTGAATAGTGCTGCTGTAAACATTTCTGTACCAGTTTTGTTTGAACACCTGTTTTCGATTCTTTTTTTTTTTTTTTTTTTTAAACGGGCTTTCACCACGTTGGTCAGGCTGGTCTTGAACTCCCGACCTCAGATGATCCACCCGCCTTGGCCTCCAAAGTGCTTGGATTACAGGCGTGAGCCACCACGACCGGCCTCTGTTCTCAATTCTTTTGTGTGTATACCTAGAGTAGAATTGCCAGGTTATAGGGTAATCCCATGCTCAATTGAGGAACCAAACTATAAAAATGAGAAAAACTGTTTTCTACAGGGACTGTACTATTTTATATTCCTTACATGGTAATGTATAAGGATCCCAATTTCTCCATGTTCTCAACAACACTTGTTATTTTTCAGTTTTTGATCATAGTCATTCTAGTAGATGTGAAGTGGTATTTCATTGTGGTTTTGTTTTCTTTTTTCTTTTTTTTGAGACAGGGTCTTGTTCTGTCCCCCAGGCTGGACTGCAGTGGCCTGATCTTGGCTCACTGTAGCCTCTGCCTCCTGGGTTGAAGTGATTCTCGTGCCTCAGCTTCCTGAGTAGCTGGGACTACAGGCATTCGCCAGCATGCCCAGGTACATTTTATATTTTTAGTAAAGATGGGGTTTTACCATGTTGCCCAGGCTGGTCTCGAACTCCTGACCTCAAGTGATCCACCTGCCTTGGCCTTCCAAAGTCCTGGGATGGATATTGGTTCTAAGAGTGAAGACTCTGATACCTTAGAAAATTCTATAATATATAATTCACACCATCAATTTTCAAATGCAGCGTTCTTTTACATAGTGGTAA
>CAUYLG010000341.1:0-10818 GCA_963573385.1 Cacajao melanocephalus | reverse complement strand
TTATTTTCATCCCTTATTCCTTCCTGTCTCCATTGTTAAGCACAATTATTGGCATAAAAGAGGTTTTTAATACCCATTTTTAGACTGCATTCTAGCCTGGGCAATAGAACAAGAATCCCATTCTCTCTCCCTCTTTCTCTTTCTTTCTCTCTTACATTCTTTTTTTTTCTTTCTTTCACTCTTTCTTTCTCTTTTCTTTTTCTTTGGAAAAAAAAAAAAAAAACAGCCAGAGGCGGTGGCTCACGCCTGCAATCCCAACACTCTGGGAGGCTGAGGAAGACAGATCACTTGAGGTCAGGAGTTCGAGACCAGCCTGACCAACATGGTGAAACCCTGACTCTAATGAAAATTCAAAAATTAGCCGGGTATGGTGGCAGGCGCCTGTAATTTCAGCTACTCAGAATTGCTTGAGCCTGGGATGCAGAGCCAAGATTGTGCCACTGCACTCCAGTCTAGGTGACAGAGTGAGACTTTGTCTCAAATAAAAATTAAAAAAAATTAAAAAATAAAAAAAGCGGCCGGGCACGGTGGCTCACACCTGTAATCCAAGCACTTTGGAGGCCAGGGCAGGCGGATCACCTGAGGCCAGGAGTTCAAGACCAGCCTGACCAACATGGTAAAACCCCATCTTTAAAAAAATAAATAAATAAAATAAAAAATATAATAAAAAAAGCTATCTAAATACAGAATTGTAAAGATATGATATGAAAAAGATAAAAAATGATATACGCATCTAGGGAACTTACTACAAATGGAGCTTTCAAGCCTAGAAGTTGATCTGGGTGAGTCAGTGAGTTAGTGTGGCAGTGTAAGACATTACTCAATGCTAATGTAGACTTCATAAACACTCTACAGTTAGGTTACACCAAATTCATTAAAAAATAAACTATAATTTATGGAAGCTACAATGTCACTAGGTAGTGGGAATTTTTCAGCTCCATTATAATTTTATGAGACTACCATCACTGACTGAAACGTCATTAAGCAGTACATGACTATATAGGGAATGCCCTACCACCTATCCACACTTAAACCACAAATTTATTTTAAAAAGATGCACCACAGGACATCTGGTCATAGTTCAGGTTGTTGTTTTTTTTTTTGAGACAGAGTCACCAGGCACCAGGCTGGAGTGCAGTGGCGTGACCTCGGCTCACTGCAACCTCCGCCTCCTGGGTTCAAGCAATAGTTCAGTTCTTGATTTGCTCAACTGCCAAAGCTAAGGGTTCAAATAAGAAAAGAAAGTAGTGTTTCCCTTTGATGTTCAGCACCTCACTCCAGAGAACAGTGACAAGTACGTTCCTGCTGGAAGGTTTTCAAAAAGCAAAACACAGAAAGGCCAAGAAGCTTTTAACTGTGTGAACCCTACTGAAAACAAATACGAAAAATTGTCTAGCCTCCTAAATAACTGTTGAAAGGTTGATAGAAAAAGGCAGATACATTCCATCAGTTAGCTATCTAGAAACACAGATAATACACAAGCCTAGAACAAATGCTAAAAACAAGTAGTGAGGGAAACTAAGGAAAACTCTCTTAGGCTGTGTTTATTTTAAATTTTTAATTTGGGCTGTGTATCAAAACAAGGGAGCCTAACGGGGCACGGTGGCGCATGCCTGTGATCCCAACACTTCAGGAGGCCGAGGTGGGTGGATCACTTGAGGTCAGGAGTTCAAGACCAGCCTGGCCAACATGGCGACACTCTGTCTCTACTAAAAATACAAAAATTAGCTGAGTGTGGTGGTGCACGCCTGCAGTCCCGGCTACTTGTGGTGGTTGTAATGAGCCGAGATCATTCCCCTGCACTCCAGCCCGGACGACAGAGTGACAGCCTATCTTTAAAAAAAAGATGAAGAAGAAGGGAATCTTAAGAGTATCATACAGCCATAAAAACGTAAACTTAGTGGTTTGGGAGCTGTATTAAGAACTGGTTGTATCCAAATAGCTGAGTCAGACCCCAGTAAGTGGAGATGCAGTGACATCTGCTGTTCACTCCTGGAATTAGCAACTTCTTTCTCTTCTCAGAATAGGAAATTAAAGCCACCAACAGCACTAGCATGACTCACGGGAATGGGCATTCATTCCAGATACACTTATCATTAAAGAAAATATAAATCCTCATGAAAACTAGCATCATAAAAGTTAAACCTCTTAACACTGCACATGTAGTGTGGCACTTCCCTTGAAAATCTGGGACAGTGCCAGGAATAGTGGGTCAGAGGATCTGCGTTCAACGCTCGCTCAACCTCATAAATCAATCCAATGAAGTGGGTCAATCCAATAGGAGGCAGCCTGAGGGAGATTCATTCCATGCTCTCCTATCCTAGCTTTCTAACAAGCATTCCTTCATTCTACTATTTGTTTTTCCCAAACAGATATGCCCTGTCTTACAATACAGGCTGAGTATTCCTAATTCGGAAAT
The DNA here is from genome assembly GCA_963573385.1 of Cacajao melanocephalus. Classification (NCBI taxonomy): domain Eukaryota; kingdom Metazoa; phylum Chordata; class Mammalia; order Primates; family Pitheciidae; genus Cacajao; species Cacajao melanocephalus. The sequence continues at coordinate 8,399 of CAUYLG010000341.1, read as the reverse complement.
CTAAAATTTTTTGACCACCAATCTGACACTCAAAAGAAAAGCTCATTGAATCATTTCAGATTTTGGATTTTTGGATTAGGGATGATGAACTGGTATAATGCAAATATTCAAAAATCCAAAATAATCTAAAATCTGAAACACTTCTGGTCCCAAGCATTTCAGATAAGGGATATTCAACCTGTACATTTACTCCTACTTCTTGTCTACCACCCATCTGTTTTAAAAATAAATTCTTTTGTAAGTACATGATAGATTGGGCACACTCAGCTACTCAGCTACAGGTCATATACTTCATTCTCTTAGCTCAGGAAACTAAATGCTTATGAGAAAGCTATTCTGAAAGCTATTATCCATAAATAAGACTAATGACCTGTCATCACCCCTTTCCCCGCTTTGAGAATGAAAGCATCTTTTAGGCTGGGTGCAGTGGCCAGCACCTGTAATTCTAGCACTCTGGGTGGTTGAGGCAGGAGGATCACTTGAGCCCAGGAGTTCGAGACCCTTCTGGACAACATAGTGAGACCTTGTTTCCCTCCCTCCCTCGTTTCCCTCCCTCGCTCTTTCTTTCTTATGTCTTTTTTTCTTTTTTGAGATGGAGTTTTGCTCTTGTTGCCCAGGCTGGAGTGCAATGGCATGATATTGGCTCACCGCAACCTCTACCTCCCGGGTTCAAGCAATTCTCCTGCCTCAGCCTCCTGAGTAGCTGGGATTACAGGCATGCGCCACCACATGCATAACAGGCATGGCTCGTTACGCATTTTTAGTACAGACAGGGTTTCTCCATGCTGGTTAGGCTGGTTTCGAACTCCCAAATTCAGGTGATCCGCTTGCCTCAGCCTCCCAAAGTGTTGGGCTTGTACAGGCGTGAGCCACCGTGCCTGGCCAATGTGCCTGGCCAATGTCTTTTTTTTTTTTTTAAATTAAATTTTTAGTAGAGATGAGGTCTCACCACGTTGCCCAGGCTGGTCTCAAACTCCTGGGCTCAAGTAATCCTCCTGCTTCAGCCTCTTAGAGTATTCGGATTACAGGCATAAGCCATTGCACTGGGCAAAAATGTCTTTAGTATGACTCACCAGATCTTATTATACTTAAGCCACATCCCCCTCTCTTTGCCTTGGCTATTGCTTGGTTCTGTATATAGATTCTACACAGCAGCTATAAAAGGAAGGTCATTTGAGAAGCCACTGATTTATAAACACCAACAATAAATACCCTCCTAAGTTACTGCTGCAATGCGGCATCATGAACAGCAAAATATACCTTCTACATGGTACAATCTCAGCCATCTTGCACCACTTCTAGACTTTATATTCCAGAATGTGTCCACCCCCTGCCTACTGTATTTTTTTTTTTTTTTGAGACAGAGTCTTGTTCTGTCGCCAGGCTGGAATGCAGTGGCACAATCTCGGCTCACTGCAATCTCCGCCTCCTGGGTTCAAGCAATTCTCCTGCCTCAGACTCCCAAGCAGCTAGGACTACAGGCACGAGCCACCACGCCCAGCTACTTTTTTTGTATTTTTTAGTAGAGACGGGGTTTCACCATGTTGGCCAGGATGGTCTCGATCTCTTTGACCTCGTGATCCACCCGCCTAGGCCTTCCAAAGTGTTGGAATTACAGGCGTGAGCCACCGTGCCCGGCCTACTGGATTATTTTTAATTAAACAAATGAAAAAGTAAAGAAAAGGTAAAGATGGCCCAATAAGCTTGTTTCATAGACAATGACCATTCCCAATGCTTACCAGAATGCCTTGATTCCTGAGATAAGAACTAGCTGCTAGCTAGGTATTTTACCATCTCTGCTAACAAAACCACAAGTGGAAGAGATCATCCAATGAAACTGCTTCATTTTCTAGATTTAAAAAATCTGAAGTCCAGGGGTAAAGGTGATGGGCTCAAGGTCATAATTCAAGTTAGAGCAGACTGAGAACACCCGGCTTTTAGTATAGGTTTAAAACTCACACCTACTTCTCCCTAACAGGAACATGGGAACCCAAGTACCCAGGGAACTAAAGCTATGGTTAAGTCAGTCCCATTTTCCAGGCCATCTTTACCCACAGACACATTATCTTTGGCACCAATAATCATATGGTGCTCAGCCTGGGCAACAAGAGCAAAACTCTGTCTCATATGTTCTTTGGCACCAATAATAAGAATGGACCATAAAACGTCCCAGAGAAGTAACCAGGGAGGTAGAACCATGTGCCACGGGAACACAATAAGAACTTAGTAAGCAAATGAAGACCCTGAAAAATGTCTGGCCTTAAGGAGATTTTCTTTTAAAGCACCCAAGGCCAGGCACAGCAGCTCACATCTGTAATCTAGCACTTTGAGAAGCCAAGATGAGCAAATCAGTTGAGCTCAGGATTTCAAGACCAGCCTATGGCAACACCAGCCTAGGCAACAAGGTGAAACACTATTTCCATAAAAAATACAAAAACTAGCCAGGCATGGTAGCACATGCCTGTAGACCAAGCTACTTGGGAGGCTGAGGTGGGAGGATAGCTTGAACCTGGGAGGTCAAGGTTGCAGTGCACCATGACTACACCACTGCACTTCAGCCTGGGCAACAGAGTGAGATCCTGTCTCAAAAAATAATAATAAAAATAAAAAGCACCAGAGCCAGAACATTAGAGCTAGAAGGTACTATAAATGTTATCTCATTCAACCTGTCCCTTTTATAGATGACAAAACCCCATTATTAAAGTATAAACTTCCTTTAGTAGAAATATATAATAAATTACTAAAGAGAGAAAATAGCTTTCCTATTTCTTAGTCTTGGACTATAAGTGCAAAAGAGGCCAGGCGCAGTGGCTCACGCCTGTAATACCAAAGCAGGTGGATCACTTGAGGCCAGGAGTTCCAGACTAGCCTGGGCAACATGGGGAACCCATCCTTACTAAAAATACAAAAATTTGTCACACATCATGGTGCACACCTGTAGTCCCAGGTACCCAGGAGGCTGAGGCATGAGAATCACTTGAACCTAGGAGGTGGAGGCTGCAGTGAGCCAAGATTGCATCACTGCACTCTGGCCTGGGTGACACAGTGAGACCCTGTCTTAACAAAACAAAAAAAAAAACCCAAAACCAAACAAATTTTTAAAATAAGAGAATAAAAGGAAAATGTTTAACTTAGAGCCCACATTCATAATCTTAATGATTCATACCAACATACAAAGACATCACAGATTATGGTCAGATTGTTAAAAAATGTCTGCATACATGTAAAAGCTAGTATCATAGGTCAACACATCATAATCAGCATATACACATCCACAATTTGTCAAGTAAAATAAAATCGTAAACATCAGTGCAATATTCCCAACTGGTAAATTTGTTTCTGATGGGATATAGGTTAACAATTCTGAAACTGCTGTCCATGTATCCTGGGAATAAACAAATAAGTAAATGGATGTTAGATAGTGGGAACTCTGCATCCCTACCCATTCCTCACTTCCTACCACCTCTTACCTCAAATGAGCATTAGAAACATGTTCCTTAGTATTTAGTATTATTCCCAGGAATCTCCTTTTAAAATGCAAATGCCCCTCAAAAAACATATTAAGCGGGCTGGACGCGGTGGCTCATGCCTGTAATCCCAGCACTTTGGGAGGCCGAGGTGGGTGGATCGCCTGAGGTCAGGAGTTCAAGACCAGCCTGACCAACATGGTAAAACCCCATCTCTACTAAAAACACAAAAATTAGCCAGGCATGGTGGCACAGGCCTGTAATCCCAGCTACTCAGGAGGCTGAGGCAGGAGAATCACTTGAACGCAGGAGGTGGAGGTTGCTGTAGTGAGCTGAGATCATGCCACTGCACTCCAGCCTGTGCTACAAGAGGAGACTCCAACTCAAAAAAATTTTTAATTAAAAAAAATTTTTTAATTAAAAAAATAAAAAAACATATTAAGCTACCTTAAATCTAACCATCAGAGCAACAAATCAGATCAACTGATGGGCACAAGTTCACACAGGGGAGAAGAGAAGCCTAAGAAAGGCCACTGAAAGGAGAGCTGAAGGGGAAACAACAAAGAAACTATTCCTATTTCACAATTTTTCCACATCATGCCCTATTTCAAAAATATGAGATTTTCCCTTAAACATGGGGAGGGAGGGAGTATAGCAATCATTTAATCACTTATTTCCCTAAAATCTTAGGAAACAAGGATCCCTGCTTCCCAAATCCAGGAAATCAGTGCCATGAAATTAAAGAGTAAAAACCTGTCTAGAACTGAAAAAGGAACATTAGTTCAGAATAAAAAAGGAAAAAGTAACTCTCCCATAAGTGGACTGGGAGGACAGACACAGATAAAGACAAAGTTAACAGAGAATATTATTTCTCCCAAGGTCATGCGGCAGCAGTAAAATGTTCTAATGACCCTCTCTGTGTGTCTACTGCTTTAGTACTAATAATGCTTCCAGACATGGTTTGCAAAAGTCATCTATTACTGAGGATACCCAACTGCTAAACTGCCCTTGCTTCATGTCAACACCTAAACCCTAATTGTTCTGTTTCACCTAATCCTGCCTCAGAAACAGCAGCCAATCCAGAATGATCCCCGTCCCCACAAGCATCCCTTAAAGCTTCCTTAGAATTCTTTAGCTAGAACTCAAGCCCTACAAAAGATGCTTCCCTCCTCCACAGTTCCTCTCAAGGGCCTTTACTCACTGCATCACATCAATAATCTGATTGTCAGACTACAGGCTTGTTCCTGGTGATCTTTGAACCTAGATGCTTTCCTCTCTTCCTCTTCCCCACTCTAGCTCATAGATGTAGAGACTCCATCACCCCTTTCCTTCCAGTCTTGCCTCTTGTATGACTGTCTTCCCCTGAAATGGGCCCATCTGCTTAGCCATCAGCTGATTCCGTAAGGAAGGAAAAGAGATGTATTCATTCAATAATAAGGGCATCAGAAAAGATAGAGAAGGAACAGCCCTGACAATAAAGGAAAACCAGAGTGCATGGTGATCTAGAAGGCTAGTGACAAGTACAAGAGGACAGAGTCACCAGCTGGGTCCAGTGCTGCTAATAAGTCAAGTCAGTAGAGGACTAAGGACAAACCATTGGATATAGCAACACAAAGGTCACTTGAGAGCTTGAAAAGAGCAGTCAGTTTCAGTGGAATAATGGGGATAGACATCTACATAGAAAGAATTTGTGATGATAAGAGATCAGGAGGTGGAGACAATTATTATTGGCACATTTGAGAATAAGTTTTGCTATGATGGAGGGCAGAGAGCTGAAGAAGCTAGAAAAGGAAAATTAAGAACCCTGCACTATTTGTAACAGCAAGAAATTTAAAACAACTTAAATGTCCATCAACAGGTACACAGAATATAGATATAGAACAATCTTCATTTCTTCTACATCACAGAAGAAATGAAGATTTCTATTACTTTTTTTTTTTTTTTTTTTTTTTTTAGACAAAGTCTCACTTTGTCACTCAGGCTAAATGGAGTGCAGTGGCACGATAATGGCTCACTGTAACCTTGACCTCCCGGGCTTAAGTGATCCACCTTAACCTCTCATGCCTGACTGATTTTTCATTTTTTGTAGAGATGTGTTCTCCCTTTGTTGCCTAGGCTGATCTTGAACTCCTGGGTTCAAGTGATCCTCCTGCATCAGCCTTACAAAGTGTTGGAACAACAGGCATGAGCCACCACATCTGGCCTCTATTACCTATATATCTCTAGGATACCCATATTAAGTGAAAAAAAACGGCCAGACACAGTGGCTCATGCCTGTAATCCCAGCACTTTGGGAGGTCAAGGTGGGTGGATCACCTGAGGTCAGGAGTTTGAGACCAGCCTAGTCAATACGGTAAAACCCTATCTCTAACAAAAATACAAAAATTCGCCAAACATGGTGGCACAGGACTATAGTTCCAGCTACTTGGGAGGCTGAGGCAGGAGAATCACTTGAACCTGGGAGGCAGGGATTGCAGTGAGCCAAGATCCCACCGCTACACTCCAGCCTGGGCGACCCAGCAAAATTCTATCTCAAAAAAAAAAAAAAAAAAGATGCAGATCAGTATCTATAGTTATGATAAGTTCACGTTAGAAAAGTGGCAAATTTATATACATTTGCTAGTGTTTGCTAAAAGAAAAAAACAATGAACAAATAAACCACAAATGAATAAATAAAAATGAGTACCATATAGCAGGAGGATGGGACTAGCTGAAGGGGGCAGGGATGGATATATATTTATTCATCTAAATAAGTTTTGACTTAGTAATAAAAATGTTTCATGTATTCAAAAAATAAAGGTAGGTCAAGGCAGGGACACAGTAAAAATGGAGTTAAGTAAATTCCCTAGGATGGTGACTGACACAAGGTAGGCGCTCAATAAGGCAAGTTATTAATGTGAAAGTACTTAGCACCATAAGTAGCATTTAAAAACTGTTTACTGTGTTACCCTGTTGGAAGAGTCACTGTTAAGGGTAATGTCAGGATCAGGTATGTCTAATTTAACCTGGAGAACTATAACAAAGACAGTAAATTGAAGACAGACAAGACCTCATTACTAAGATGTGTTAACATTTAATATTGCTAATTTAAATACAAATTATTGCAGAGCACAGTGGTGCATGCCTGTAGTCTCCAGCCTCTCAGGAGGCTAAGGTGGAAGGATCACTTGAGCCCAGGAGTTTGAAACCAGCTTGGGCAAAATAGCTACACCCCCATCTCTACAAAAAACTTAAAAATTAGCTGGGCATCATGGCACATGCCTGTAGTACCAGCTACTCAGGAGGCTGAGGTGACAGGCTATAGTAAGCTATGACTGTGCCACTGCACTCCAGTCTGGATGACAAAGGGAGACTGTATCTCAACTGAAATAATAAATTTTAAAATAATGATAAATTTTGTTGATAACATCTGCCTTTGATAAGACAACCCTAACTAGTTAATGTATACCATCTCTGGTAGGGAAGATATACACAGCAAAACAGTAACTGTTTTAAAATCCATAACACTACTTTATAGGAGTCTGCTCTGCAGACCAACCACTTACATCAAGATCATGTGGTTTGTGTCTTAAAAATACAGATTCCTTAGCCCCTATCTGCAATGAACTAAAACAGGTTTCATATATAAAATCTAAGAGTTTATAATGACACCTACAAAAAGGGGGAAATCAAATCAAATCCTTAATTCTTCTTCATTCATTAGTTTCATTGCAAGCAACAAGAGTATTACCTTCTTACTCTAACGACTGAAAATTAAAGGTAAAGAATTAAGCATTCAGCCAGCCTTTCTGGAAGAAATTAAATTTCAAGATAGGCCACTGTTAATGAAGAAAAGGATTCCCTGCCCTTCAAAAGAATTCCAGCTAATAAAAGTAGAAGGAATCACTACTTTGTAACTTCTAATTAAATGATTTAGGCAATCATCACAAGTGGATGAAACCATTATGCAAAATATTGATCAGATGGGTAGGACCTCTGCAATGGAGGGATCAGGCTGTTACCACCTGAATCCTTTGATTAATCAATCTTAGTGTCACTAAGAGCTAAATATTTTGAATGGTGAAAATAATTTTGAAAAAGAAGACTAACTTATTCCTGATGTCAAAACTTATCACAAAGTGGCCTGGTGTGGTGACTGCTGCCTGTAATCCCAGCACTTTGGGAGGCAGAGGCAGGCAGATCACTTGAGGTCAGGAGTCCGTGACCAGACTGGCCAACAACTGGAAACCCTGTCTCTACAAAAAGTACAAAAAATCAGCCGGGCACGATGGTGCACCCCTGCGGTCCCAGCTACTCAGGAGGATGAGGTAGGAGAATCCCTTGAACCCAGGGGGTGGAGGCTGCAGTGAGCCAAGACTGTGTCCAACCAGCCCGGGTGACAGAGCGAGACTCCGTCTAAAAAAAAAGTTATCTCAAAGCTACAGTAATCAAAGCTACAGCAATCAAAATAGTGTCGTATTGGCAGAAAGACAGATATATAGACCAATGGAATAGAAGTTTCCAGAAACAAACCTTGTGTGTACAGTCGAATGATTTTAACAAGGGTGCCAAAACAATTTAATGGTGACAGTCTTTTCAAACAACGATGCTGAGAAAACTGCATATCCACATGCAAAAGAATGAAGTTGGACCCTTACGTCATATACAAAAATTAACTCAAAATGGATCAAAGACCTAAACATAAGAGCTAAAACTATAAAACTCCCAGAAAAAAGCACAGGGTAAAAGTTTTATCACATTGGATTTGGCAATGGTTTCTCAGATATGACACCAAAAGCAAATAAAATTAATTGGACATGGAAGTTAAAAACTTCTGTGCATCAAATGACACAATCAACAGAGTGAAAAGGCTACCTATGGAATGAAAGAAAATATGTACAGATCATATATGTCATAAGGGGTTAATATCTCAAATATATAAAGAACTCCAGC
>CAUYLG010000340.1:0-25161 GCA_963573385.1 Cacajao melanocephalus | reverse complement strand
TGGTGTCAGGATCGGTCCAGGTGAAGGCAAAGAGAAAGTAGGACTCAGGGTGAAGGGGAATGGTAAAGAAGGCATCCTTGAGGTCAAGAACTGTAAAATGAGAGGTAGTGGAGGGAATGTTTGATAATAGGGTGTATGGGTAGGGGACTACAGGGTGGAGGGGTACCACTGCCTCGTTGATAAGGCTCAGGTCCTGGACCAGGCGGTAGTCGCCGGATGGCTTTCGGACCGGCAAGATACGAGTGTTACAAGGGGAACTGGTAGAAATAAGTAGTTCCTGGGCTAGCAGGAGAGTGATGCTAGGCTTCAGGCCTTCACAGTGGGTGTTTGAGATGGGGTACTGAGGACGTGAAGGAAAGTGGGTAGGATCTTTGAGGCGTATTTTAACCGGGGTATGATGTTTGGCCACTGCAGGCTTGGAGGTATCCCATACCAGGGGATTAACTATGACAGGAGGGATAGGGGATTGAGGTGAGGAGTTAGGGTGGGACGTGGCGTCAGTTAAGAGTGGCAGTAGGAGGTGGGCAGATGATGGGCTTGAGTGTGGGGAGCCCACGAGTTGGAGAGTGGCCCCCACAGTCTGGAGCCTAAAAGGGGAACTGGGCATGAGGGTATGATTAAAAAAGAGTAGGAAAAGGGGTGTCCCTCGAGGACACAGGCTAAAGGATGGGTTTGATTAGGACAGGAAGGCTTACCGTCAATTCCCATGACTGAAACCTGGGAAGGTATGCTAGGTCTTGAGTAGGAAGGCAATACAGAGTAGGTAGCCCCTGTGTTTACTAAGAAGGAAATGGACTTACCCACTACCTGCAGCATTACCCTGGGCTCGGCAAGGGTGATGGGGGTCCTCGAGTCCAGGCTGCGTCAGTCGTCCAGAAGGCAGAGAAGTTCAAGCGATGGGATTGCTTCCTGCGGACCAGCCTGCCCTCCACATAGAGGTGCGGGGGGTGGGCCTGTAGTCCGGGACGGGCAATCACTACGCCAATGTCCAAGCTGCTTGCAGTTTGGGCAGGGCTTGGAGGTGGTCGGGGACATGGACACTGACGTGTCCAGTGTCCCTCCTGACCGCACTTGAAACAGGGCCCAGGCGGAATGCCTCTGGAGTTCTTGGCGGGTTTTGATGGACCCCCTTCACCAGGCACCTGGTGGGCTGCTGGCCTCAGGGCTGCCACAAGAGCTTGGGTTTGGAGGCTTACCTTCTGTTGTAAACAGGCCTGGCGGGTGGCCTCAGCCTTTTCCTCTCGGCCATTAAAAACTTTAAATGCCATATTTACCAGGTCTCGTATGGGAGTTTGGGGGCCTTCCTCAGCTTTTTTAAGTTTCTTTCTAATGTTAGCTGCTGACTGAGAGATGAAATGGGTGGCTAGAACTGTAGCCCCCAGTAGAGGCCGGGTCCAGCTGGGTATGGAGGATCATAGCATTAGTTAGTTGGTTGAGGAAAACAGCGGGGTTTTCAGTAGGACCCTGAGTTATTTCCCTTAATTTATCATAATTAACTACCTTTTGAGCTACACTTTGCATGCCCGCTAGGAGGCACTGTAGCATTTGGTCTTGGCTGTGGCAGCCATCTTGACCAGTTTGATAATTCCAATTAGGGTCGGCCTCGGGGACCGCTGCCGCACCTACTGGAATCTGATTGTCTGTGAGATGCACCTGATCAGCATGTACCCGGGCCGCCGTAAGGATGTGATTACGCTCATCTGGAGTGAGGGTGGAGGAAAGAATTACATAGGTATCATGCCAGGTGAGGTCGTAAGCCTGGGTGAGGTAGCGGAATTCTTTGGTGTAAGCAGTAGGATTGGTGGAAAATGACCCTAGGCGTTTCTCAATGGTTGATAGATCAGAGAGGGAGAAGTGAACATGTACTCAGACAACGCCTTCCACTCCGGTGACCTCGCGAAGGGGGCAGAGGAGGGAGGTTTCATCATCAGGAGCACATGGTGAGTGAGTGAGCACTAACAGGAGAGGCTAGGTTGGAACCAGGAAGAGGAGGAGCTGGAGGGGGGTGAGGTTCTGCATAAGGCGGAGGATTTGTGGGTTGGGGTCGGAGAAGGAGGATGGTGGAGGGGCCAAGGGTAGTGAGGGAGTTTCTTTGGCCAGGAGCATTTGAGCAGTGGTGCAAGAGGAACAGAGGGTGGGGCGGGAGCAAAGATATCAGAAGGCCTGAACGTAGGGGACCTCCGACCATTTACCATTTCTTTGACAGAAATTGTCTAAATCAGTTAGAATGCCAAGATCGAAAGTTCCCTCCGGTGGCCACTTGGACTGGTTGTCCAGAGGATACTGGGGCCAGGCCACGGTGGACAGGAAAAGCAGCCTTTTCTTTTTTACGGAGAGGCCCAGCTTGGGTAAATTTTGGACTAGACATCCCATTGGTGACTTGGGGTCTAGGCAGGACTCCTGATTACCCATAGTCCGCTCTCTGTGGCGGAGTAGTCAGGAGTGAGGAACGGCATCCCGGACCTTAACACCTGAGTACCGGAGATTACGGGGAAGGACAGGAGTATAGGGACATTTCCACAAAATTCCTGTCTACCGGGCGGGCAAGCAGGGGCACCGGGACATCTCCGCGAGGCCCACAGTTCGAGACGGGAAGGAGTCCCTGACGCAGCCGCAATTACGGACAGGGTACCCCTAGGTTCGGAGCAAACAGAGGTTGGGGTTATAGGCAATAGGAGTCTTACAGGGTGATGGCTACAGATGGTCGGAAGGTCGGTGGCTCCCTGGTTCGGCTTAGGGCAGAGGAGTCAGTTTCCCCCAGGAGGGGTCTTGAACTCCTCCCGGGTTTCAGCACCACTTGTAAGGCTTATTGCCGAGTTTAAAATGAGGAAACTAAGGCCAGTATAAGAAAAATTAAATTCCAGTTTATTCAGCTCCCGGGTGAGGTGCTGTGGTCCCGAGGAAAGGGGCCAGAGAAGTCGCGCTGACTTCCTGGGACGTGGGATTTTTATAGCTTTAGGGAATGAGGAGTGGCTGAGTGTTCTAATTGGTTGCAGGGGAGTGGGATGGAGACGGGGTGGGCTGCTATTGGTGGGTAGATTGTCGGGCGGGTTTTTCTAATACGAGATTCGGCTAGGGTTTCATCAGCCAGATCCTTTCAGGGGAACATGTGCTCGGAGGTAGGTGCCGTGCAGGGGCCGTTGCCGCGTGCAGAGTTAGGTGCTGGGTGCAGAATAGGTGGATGTGTCCAGCCTCCTGGTGGGGCGGCTGGCCTTACACTTACAATATTCAAGTGCATTATACAATTTATTTATTTATTATACCTATTGTTTCTTCACTGTCTTACTCCCCCTAACCCCACAACTGAATGTAAGCTCCTTGGGAGCAGTGCTGTATCGCAAGCACCCAGAACAGTGACTGGATTATAGCAAGTGCTCAACAAATATTTATGAAATAGACAAATTTTCTCTTTTCTTCCAGAAAAGTCACTGCCATTGCTACTGTTTTTGAAACAGTGCCGCCTTGTACTCCCAATCTGCAGCTTCCATTCAGTCCTCACTACATTTAACACATGCTATGTTCCAAGGAGAAACAGAAAGAACTCTCTTCTTTCCATAGGACTCAGGCCTAGTCTATGGAGCCAGTCAAAGGAATAGGCATTCTGCTTACCCATTCGTCACCAAAATTCTTCCCTCAAGGGCCAGAAAGTAAAACACAGTCCTCCAAGGCCCCAGTCCCAATATAATGAACTTATGGAAATGGATGCCCAGATATTTCTGAAATTTAGTTTTCACTCAGATATAAACTTCTGCTAAATATAAAATGAAGTGATGGAGTGGATAAGTTCTGGTCTTTTGTATCATTTAACTTTTATTTAAGGTTCAGGGGTACATGTGCAGGTTTGTTATATAGGTAAACTCATGTCATGGGGGTGTGGTATACAGAATGTTTCATCACCCAGGTACTAAGCGTAGTGCCCAATAGTTATTTTTCCTGCTACACTTCCTCCTCCAACCCTCCCCCATCAAGTAGGCCCCAGCGTACATGTGGTATTAGAAAATGTGGTAAAGAAAATGTGATGAATATACACCATGGAATACTATGCAACCATAAAAATGAATGAGATCATGTCCTTTGCAGGAACATGGATGGAGCTGAAGGCCATTATCCTTAGCAAACTAACACAGGAAAATTCTGGTCTTTTCTAGTTCTAAATGTTCTTGTGACATTTCAGCTTAGTTTTTACAATTAAATTAGCACATTTCCAAAGTGCTATTTATTTGTAATGCTTATTCCAAGTATGATTCTCTACTTTAAAAAATTCTAAGTTAAATTACCTAAAAGCTGTTCTGGGAGCTGTTTTATCATGAACATGCATCCCATGACTGTCTGTACTGGGTGAAGGAGTTGACATTCTGACTGATCATTCAACTCGTTAGGTGATTCTTTGTCCCCCCTTCAGTGAATCAACTGGTCATTTGATTGGACTGCCCAAATAAACCAGTTGTAGAATAATGTTTTGGAAGGGCATTTCTCTAAAGTTAGCAAGACACTGTGGCCTATACAAGTGAAAGTAAAAAAAGCTCTACAGGCTATATTTAGCTTTCCCTTATCTATCACATTATTTGGCAAGATACACAGGAATCAGTTGGCCGAAGTGTCTTCTCCCAGCCTTGGTGCCCAACTAAGACAGAGTAGGCAGGACGTAAGAGGGTCATGTTGGCTTTTCCTGGGAGATTCTAGTATATTTGACTTATTTTATTGTTGTTTCTATATTTTTAAAAACTTTTTATTTTGTAATGCAAAAGTTCTCAAAATCAAAATGCAGTTACTAATGTTAAGAAAACCCCAACAGAGTCAGGAAAGGCCAGGAAGAGAAGGTTCTCATGCTTGTATGACCAATAACAAAAAAAAAATCTCAAAATACTATAAAAATCACAATTTTATACAAGGGCCATCACAACCCAATACATAAAAGTACTTCTACAAGAATATCTGCCCAACAACTGCCTGTCCAATCTTGGACTGGTATCACCCTTGTTATTGATCTTTGTAGCCAAAGACAAGAATTGCAAAACAAATATATAACTTGTCCCATTTTTTTCCTTGAAAAAGCTTTTGTCCTCCTTTACTTCCCTAAATATGCACATAGTCTGCTATGACATGAGTATTCCCATTACAATACTCTATTCCCAAATAAACATCTTTTCTTTTAAAGAGCTTTCTCTCTGTTTGTTATTTAGGTTAACAAAATAACGATAGATTCATGAGAAGTTGCAAAGATAGAAGAGAGGGATCTGGTGTATTCTTCACCCGGTTTTCAACAATAGTTACATCTTACATAACTACAGTGCAATATAAAAACTTGGAAATTGGCATTGGAACAATGCGTGTATATAGTTCTATTCCATTTGATCACGTGTAGATTCATTGTAATCATCACTGAAATCCAAATGCAGAAATATAGTAACTAAGTGAAATTATGTATAATGAAACCAGTCTGACCACAGGCTAACTGATATAAACAAGAATCAAGTTTCTATGGCATATTTCTGGTCACAAAAACATCACCAAACTTTTAAACATAGATCTCAAACACTTCTAATATTAAACATTGAAATAAATGCGAGCTATCCCTACATTTTAAAAAGATGAATAAAAACAAGATAATTATTTACCAAATTTTCGGTGAATCAGTGAGTGACAGTGGTCATAGTGGTAGTGGATTAAATGAATAAATAAATGTTTGCCAAGTGCACGTTGTTAGGAGCACCTCCTCCCACCACTCAGTTCAGAAACAAGCAATAACAAATGTGGCAGACTCACTGATCACTTTCTTACCATGTCATGTATGGTCAGGTATTTGTAAGATTACTGTAGGCTTTACAAATTTTTATTTTACCATAATTTGTACTCATTCATTCATTCATTTTCTATCCTACTCATTTAGGGTTCCAGAGGGCCAGAGCCTATCCCTGCAGCTCAGGGTGCAAGGCAGTAACCTACCCTGGCCAGGATGCCATTCCATCACGGGGTACACTCATGCACACCTCCACGCTCACTGAGACAGCATAGGCCAATGAACCTAACGTGCACAGCTTTCAGACGTGGGAGGGAACTGGAGTATTCAGAGAAAACCCACCCACGCAGATATGGGAGGGACATGCAAACTCCACACAGAATGTGGCCCTGGCAGAAAATCAATTTCTTTCCTCATGGATATTAAAAGGAAACATTGTTGAATGAAACAATGTTATGCAAGGGCCTGCTGTATTCCATCACCAGAAAGATCTCCCTAGTGCTAAGCATTTACAGTTACACCCATCCTCCTCCTCTCGACTTAATCTATTTTTAACTATTTAAGGAATGTGTTACTGCAGATGGAATTTTCCTGTTGTGACCTATACCTAAAAACTCCAAGACCAGTTGTGTCATTTTCATGGCAAAGAAATCCCTGACAACTTGTCAAACCTCTGTTTTGAGCCTAAGCTCACAACTACCAGTTTGCTTTACTGCCGTAAAAAAATCTGAGCTATGTCAGGGCCTTTCTAGGGATATTTAACATTCAAATATGTTTTAGTTAATTTATTCTATTCTTGTCCTTATTGAAGCATAGATTTTTTTTTTAAATACCCTTAGTAAGCGATTGTTTAAAATGCCTCCTCCAATGGCCTAGTTACATGCTCAATAAGACAATGAAATCTAGATCTAAGCCTCTGAGGAATAACATTTGATAACTTTCTATCTCCAACTTGCAAATGAGCTATAGGTCATAAGTGTTTAAAATGCAAATCCTCTCATTACAATGGAAATATTCCCACTGTATTACCTCTTCCAATCTGCATCATTTTTCTTCTCCTACCCAGCATCCTTCCGTTTTTCCAGCTACTCTTTCTATAAGATTTCTTTTCCCCACCTATCTACAATAACTTCCTCCCCACAAAGACATTGAAGTCAACTCTACCTGCAGAAGTTTAGCTAGCTATCACAAAAATTTCAAGGACATGAATATGTGATACATTTTTTTCCAACAAAATTGGAATTCATCTATATATAGAGTTTTGTAATCTGCTTTTTTTCACTCTACATATGAGCATTTTCCCATGCCGTTAAACATGTCATTCTTTTTTTTTTTTCTGCTTTTGCAACTGGCATATATACCTTTGCAAATAAACATTTCATTATTTTTAAGGCCCGAATAAGGAGAATTGTGGCAAAAGAGCAGATTGAGCTGATATGAATATATACTTTATGCTTAAAAACATCTAGGAATGCTGGATAAAATATAATACCTAAACCATCCAATTTTAACACATAGCCTAGCTTGAAAGGAAAGTTAATTTCCAGGGGTCATAGGGAAAGAAAGAAATCAGAGCCAGAACTAGGATGACCGTCTCAGGTTACACACAAAATGTTCCACATCCAGGGAAACTCCTCCATCCTGGGCAACCAGGGTAATTGGCCGTCTTTGCCCAATGCAGTACATAAGGGGAAGCAAACATGCAATGAACTTGTATGTGGTTCAGGCCACATATGGGCTCTAGGGGCTGGGTCTCTAGCACTTTTAATTCTCTTATTAGTCCCAATTACTTGTTGGATATCTTGGATTTCTATTACGTAAATAATAGAAATTGTCTGCAGATGAGTGGTTGCCCGTTTTAGACTTCAGAAGTCACTTAATACTCTTATATAACTTCTTTGGCTAGATCTTCCAGTATTATATTAAATAGTAGCTGTGATAACAAGCATCATTGCCTTGCTCTTGACCTTAAAGGGAATGCTTCTAAATTTTCTCCATTACATATTTTATTTTGGTTTACTTTTATAAGGTTAGGAGAGTTCCCTTCCATTTCTAGTGTACTGAGTCCTTTAAATCTGAAATCATCGTTGATATCTAACAATTTCTTTCTTCCATACCTTTTCAGAAAATTATGTAATTTTTCTCCTTTGTTCCATTAATGCAATTACACTCCTGCACATTCCAGCAGTAAAACGTTGCTTGAACTCCTTAGAATAAAGTCTACTAGTACGTTGTGAGTTTGTAGATGATAGATAGATAGATGATAGATAGATAGATAGATAGATGATAGATAGATAGAGAGAGAGAGAGAGAGAGAGAGAGAGAGATGGATGATAGACTTGTAAGGTTTTTATATCTATGTCCTTAAGTTAAATTGGCCTCTATCACTTTTTTCTTGCACTACCTTTGGCTGGTTGTGATATCTACACCATATTAGTTTCATAAACATCATGAGCACCTTTTTCTGTTTTTCTACCTTGTAGAACAACATATATAAGATTGGGATTATTTGTTCTGAAATTTCAGTAAAATTCAACTGAAAAATTTGGGGTCTGACCCTAAGAAAAAGTAGGAGAAAGTAAAGATTGCAAATAGCCTTTACCCTAACCACTCCACCATACATAGGCCCTATCTTCTACAATGCAGTACGTAAGGGGAAGCAGACATGTACTGGCCCTGCCCAAAGATCTTTGATAAACTTTTACTTGTTAGACTTTTAGACTCTTCATTGCTAAATTTGACACCAAGTTCCATGAACTCCTCTCTCATTCCTTTGGCATTGGCAAAGGGGAATGTTGGGGAGGGAGCCATATATAATAACTTGGTTTGCCAAATACGACAACTTCTGTTCAATATGACCTGGTTTGCTGATTTAAAGGAACTTTGCAAGAGGAAACATAGGCCTTTAAAATTTTTGTCAATTGCCTTCCTTTGCTCTTACGGCACATTCAGACACTCTTAGCCTTTCCAATGTCATCTCTCTTTCCTGTTTGCTCAAAATTCCTTGGAACTTTGGAAAATGTTTCCCTGCTCTACTCACCACAAAGAATGTTAGGCAACTCTCCTCTGTTCCCATAAGCAGTTATCTGTTTATAAGTCTAAGGCACTGTTGACAAATATCTGCCTCATTAGATTGCAAGCTTCTTAAGAAGGACTGTGGTTGTTTATTTCTATCTACTCCCAGTATTTAACACAGTGTCTAACATAGAGTAGGAGGCTGTTAAATTGTGTTGAATCATTCACATAATTACAGAGAATGCTATAAACTAATAGTGTCTCATAACAAACTAACATATACTGTCTTGACTATTTTCAGAGAATTTTCCTGTAGGAGCAGATAGGCAACTATTTTTTTTTTCTTATCATTTGGGCCAACATCGCTCAAGTAGTGTGTATAAGCCATGAGTAGAAGGATTTAGGAATCCTGACTACCAAGCAATGGACCTACCCATTAGAGCTCTACCCCTCATACTTCCCCTTACCTGTCAGGTCATAGTTTCAGTGTATTTGTAACAGTATTCTCAACTTTTAAATTTCAAAGGGTCATTTCTGCCTCTTTATTCTTCCTTCACCTATTATATCCTGCCAGTAAATGGGCAGTGACTGTGGTTCTCTCCTCATGATGCAAATAGCCAGTCTTGGCTATTCAAGAGATTATAATGCCTGAAATTAAAATGAGACTCATTTAGGCAGCAAACACATATGTAAAATGTAGAGCTTATGAGAGCAAGAATGTTTGTGCATTTTGCCCACTGCTAATCCTCGGTATGTAGAATAGTGCCTGACAAGAAATAAGGGCCCTATAAGTATTTCATGAATGAATGAGTGAATTAATGAATGAATGGCTGAGCATAGTGTTCTGATAGTAGTATAAACAGGGTACTCTGCTTTATATATGCATTCCTGCAAAATTTAGGCCAATGAAATATTTAAAAAGAGTTTATTATTCACAATACACCCTGATATCCCTTGCTAGGCACTCCCAGCTGTCCTATGAGCTAACCTATTTCTTAAGGCTGGCTTCATGAGTGTGCAACTTATGCAGTCACATAGCACCCAGTTATTACAAGGGCTCCATGCTTGGTTTAATGTTCTGCTGTTGCTGTCTTGAAATAGGATCCCATATTTTCATTTTGCACTAGGCCCCACGCATCATGTAGCCAGTCCTGCTATTCCTGAATACCTTTCCATTTGAGTTTGGTGCCCTTGAAGTTATAACTCATCTACAGGTACATTGTCTTGGCAAGTCCCCTGCCTGAGATGTGGGGCAGGCAGCAGTTAACCTGGAGTGCCCACATATTACATCTTGGACTAGGGCTCTAAATTCAGGCTGACAATCCCGTAGTAGTATTATCAGTTTTCTTAGTTCCCCCCCAAGGGAAGTTTGTGTATCATTTAGACCATGAATAGACAAAAAGTATTCCGAAATGTAATAATGAATAAAATATTCCTTTATTACAGTAAAGAGCCACTTATTATCTAGAGCTTCCATTGTCCATGATGCTGATGCTGATATCCAAGAGAGAGGTTGTGCACATTTTCCAAGTGACTGAATTTTACATCTATCCAGATTCTCTACTGAAGTCTGGTTGTCCTAGGGCTGACGTGAAAGATCTTTGTTTTTGACCACTTGGTGATCCTTGGTTTAAAGTTCCTGTGTCTGTGGAAGTAAGGAGACTGACTAGCACCTCTTGGCTTTAAAGCAGTCACCCTAATCAAGTTAAATTCAGGCTCTTCATCAGAGATACTTCTCATTTAGCTAGTGTCTTTTCATTTGGAACAGTATGGTCATGGCTTGAGGGAATGACTCTGTGACCACTAATGTTTGTGCATTAGTGACACACTTATTATCTAACCATTTATGTCTTGCAGAGCTTGAACATCCATGTCAGACATGATTTGGTACTGGATTAGGCACTGGTGTTGGAGACAGCATTCTGAAGCACCTTATTTCCTTCCCACTCTTGTGAGTCCCTTTGGCATTTAATGTTTAATAATAACAACCTTCAATTGCCTCAGTTTTCATCTCTGGTCCAGCATTTATTCTGCATCACTAATTGTTCAACTTTCACTCTAAGCTCACACTCTTTGACCACTTAATGATAATCTTTGTCTGTGTACCCTGAAACCTAGCTTCTAATTGTTAAAGAATAGTTGCAGATGTTCCTCTCTATTCAAAGTACTACTTCAGATTATAATTATCTTCTTCATAGATTACAAATGTTTTCACTGAAATTTCAATCAAGTTCTAAAGCAGGGGTGTCCAGTCTTTTGGCTTTCCTGGGCCATACATAAAATACACTAACACTAAAGATAGTGGATAAGCTAAAAAAAAAAAATTGCAAAAAAATCTCATAATGTTTTAAGAAAGTTTACAAATTTGTGTTGGGTAGCATTCAAAGCCATCCTGAGCCACATGCACCCCACTGGCTGCAGGTTGGACAAGCTTGTTCTAAAGTATTTGTTTTCTTATGTAGTTTTTTTACAATGAACTTTTTTGTTCTCTTTTTCATTTCATTTCTGCTAAATACAGTTCTTAAAATTTACAGCAGCAGTATCAGATTCTTAGGAAATAACTTTCAAAGGAAACACTTGTTTACTGAACTCTGGTGATCATTTGGTATACATGATGCCTTCTTTCTAAGATTTCAGTTTGCCTTGGAAATGGCTGTTCATCATAGCAAAAGTGAAGAACTCCACAAGTCATCTTTGTTTCTAATCCAATTATACAAACAGATATTTTATTTGTTAAACACAAGACACTGTCCTAGGCACTTTAGACTATGGTGGTTAATTTTATGTGTCAACTTGACTGGGCCATGGGGTGCCCAGATATTTGGTCAAACATTACTCTGGGTGTGTCTGTGAGGGTGTTTTGGGATATGATTAACATTTAAGTTGGTAGACTGAGTAAGGCAGATTGCACTCTCTCACATGAATGGGACTCATCCAATCAGCTGAAGGCCTGAGTAGAACAAAAAGGGTGACCCTCCTTCAAGTAAGAAAGAAATTCCCCTCCCAGAATACCTTCAAACTGAGACACTGGTTCTTACTGAGTCTCAAGCCTGCCAGCTTTTGAATGGAAGCTATACCACTGGCTCTCCTGGTTCTCAGGCCTTTGAACTCAGACTAGAACTACACTATCAGCTCTCTTGGATCTCTAGCTTGCTGACTCACCCTGCAGATCTTGGGGCTTGTCCACCTACATAATCACATGAGCCACTTTCTTATAATACATTTATTTGTGTATATATGTTATATTCATATATATATATATACATATATATATATATATAAATACACACACATACACACCCTATTGATATCTGTACAGCTTACTCCCTTACTTCCTAAGATTCTCACTCAAATATCATATTCTCAGTGAGGCCTACTCTGGCCATCTTATCTAAAGCTACAAACTTCCCTCATACTCCCTAGTACTTTTCCCTGCTTTTTTTTTCCTCCTTAGCACATATTATCTAACATACTATGTATTTTACCATTTGATTTTGCTTCTTTTCTGGCTAGTTCACTAGAATGCAAACTCCATAAGGGCAGATATTTTTGTATTTTTTTTTTTTTTTTTTTTGCTGCCGTCTCCCCAGCACCACAGAACCTAGCACATATTGTTGAATAAATGAATACATGACCACATTATTTTCATTTGCATCCAAGTGAGTTGTACTGAATGTGCATTTCAGTTGCACTGAAAAAATTGAACTCCTGATTCAAAAGGGTATCTGCAACAGGTCTCCTTCTGTCTGGTGTCTATCAAACATCTCAACAGCTTCTTCAGAAGGTAATCTCACTGCTGCCTTAGTAAATCTTGCAATGTACACATTGCAGATCTTACCTTCAGCAAGCATTTTCAATTGTGGGGCTTTGTGCTTTGTTGGCTCACATGGCACTTCCCGCAATAGAGCACATATGGAGATATGCACACTTCCCAGGCATGGTGTCTCAATGAACCTCTGTTTAACAAGAACTCTTTTATTCTCATTATAGCTGCAAGCTTTGGATCTACCTAAAGTTTTTGTAATAAGAGCTTTATCTTTTCTGATCATCAAAAAACCAAGCCTCCTTCCCTCAAAAATGCAATCTATTCATATCAGAACTGAATCCTGAGAAATTTGAGTGTCTTCCCCTTTCAGTTCTTCTCATTCTCCAAGCGACTACTAGTCTGGGCAGGCTGCCCCTGTTATGTGCTCCCATAGAACTTAGTACTCTTCTTACCATAGCCCTGTCATTACTTCTTTACCTGGCTTCCTCTCCAGCTATACTGTGAGCTCCGTGAAGGCAGGGCTGAGTCTGTCTTGCTCATGACTCTATCTCCAAGCACACAGAGTGCATGGCACACAGCAGGAACTCAATAAATGTTTGCCAAATGAATAACAAACCCAGGTAACCTTGAGTCGCACATATTTCAAAAGAAAAAAGTGAATTATAAGCAAGACATAATTTTTAAAAAATAAGCATAATCCATATATATCACAGAACACAATTATTTTCTTTAAAAAATAAAGAAAACACAACAAGAGTATTAAGCACTAGATAGTGAAATTACGATTTGATTTTTTTTCTTTATCCTACATATTCTTTACCAAATTTCTTATAATAAGTGTATTTTACTTTTACAGTGGGAAAAAATAACATTATGAATTATAAAATAAACCCTACAAATTATCTTCACATCTCACCTCTTTTCCTCAAAATAAACAAAGTATCATACAGTGCAAAATATGATCATTGGGGTTTTTCTCTCTGCTTGCTGACAGGTGAATAACAACATGGAATTTCTGTCTTATTTAGCACCAACAGAAGTATATGTTGACAAAATAACCCAAGTTGCAAAATTTATGTAACTTTTTAGGATCTGAAATCCCCCCAGTGTATTAGGCATGTTTTTAAAGATTCTGTAGAAACGATTTTTAACAAAAAGAATTCAGATTCTGGTTTGATGCACAAAAACAGAAGTCAGCTTTATTTCAGGTTTTAAGGTAAATATGACAAAAATAAGAATCAATTTTTAACTTTCCAAAATGCTCCATCAGGTCTGGATGGCTGAGACAGTCCCCTCTGCTCTGGATAGCTTATGTTGTCTTGAGGGGAAAATAATACTCTGGAAGAAAAGTAAAATAGGGTTAAATGACTTGAAAGGACTAGTATTCACATATCACCCTTTGTCATAAAACGAAGTCTCTGCAACAAAATTATCCAATTCTATATAGTGAATGTTATGATTAACTTATGTATTTTCAGTTTGCCAGTACATCATCTTCTGTTACTGTGAGGCATACATATAAAATAGATTATAGCAAATATCATTACAGAGATAATTTCTGAATAACAAAATTAACTTCCATGTCCCAGTGAATGGCCCACAGAAACCAAGTTTTGTTAGTCTAGTTGTAATGTTTTATATATATATATATATATATATATATATATATATGTGTGTGTGCGTGTACATATGCACACAAGTATTGCATTAAATTAATACAAGTTAATATATTCATATAATATTAATACACAGGCATCGTTATAGTAATATATATTTATATGTTGCCTTAAATAGACAATATGTATCAAATACACATATATGATACCTTATATAAAGATTTTCTTTTGTTTCTTCTGAGATAAATCACTTTTCCTATTCATCAAATCAAACTTCTCATTCTGAAGATTGGTGAAATGAGGCCCAAGAAAGTTAAAGAACTTGCTCAAGCATATACTGTAAATAATGGCAGAACTGGGACTAAAGCCAGAGTCTCCTGACATTGAATTCAATGGTGTGTTATTCCATTCCTTTGTTTCTCTGTAACTTAATACCTTAATTTTGGGTAGTGCATTGCAATTTTCAAAACATTTTCACATACAGTATATTGTTTAAGTTACACAAAAAAATCTAAGATGATGGTATCAAGGAACTGAAAGGTTAATTTCCTTGCCCATGGAAACACTACTATTTAGTGACCTGGGTCTCCTTACCCCCAGTCCCTGAGGTACACCTTTGTTTCTCACCACCCGTTTTATTCTTACTTGGTCCTACACAGTTATTTTGGAAGGAGGAGACCCAGGTCAAGGCTAGGGATCTGTAAGCCTGTACAAGTGTGACCTGTACAGGTAGTCCCTAGTATATGATTCTGAGATCCCTCTCTCAACTTCTTCTAACACTACATGGTACAGGTTTGAAGAACAGGTAGCTGAGACTAACAGCTAAGATTTAGGATTCAATCTCCCTTCTGTCAGACTCCTAAGGCCATGCTCCTCCCCCTGGATATGTGATGTGGCCACGTATGAGGACTATGGCCTTTATCAAGGGTGTCTATCAGGGAGCCATAGAGTCGGAGTGGGCAGATTCAACTTCTTTGCTCCCTCTGAAAAGCTGACCTGTTTATACCATATAATGTGGCACCAAAACAATTGGCACATTTTTATCCATTTTCCTGCCATCTAAATATCCCTAGTGATAAATATTTGTTCAGAAGCTGACCCTCCTGTGATCCAAACATTTGTGTAGTCAAAAAAAAATGTGTCAGTCAAACCAAGATGATGGTAGAAATATAAAGCTAAGAAGAATCAGAGATTGAGCACTTCAACTTTATATCCTATTGTCAGTTACCTTTGGTCTCCTGCTATACTTCATCATCTTTCTCATCTCTTCCTGCTGCTTTCTTTAACATTTCATTCTTCCTCCTTCGCCCATTTCTTTGTTTCTTCAAACCCTTTTCAACTCTTTTGACCCTGCTTCGTAAATAATTGGCCCATTTGCTGTAACATAAAGGTTCAGGTGAAACCTTATTTCTCATTAGTGACAGAGTAACAATGAGAGAATTATAAGGAAAAAGATATTTGCCCAGATAACTATACTTTCCCACCTGATATTTTTAACTCACCAGATTTAATAAATCTGATAGAAATTACTCCACTTGGCTTGCTCATATTGATCATCGTAAGCATCCTTATCATTCTCTATGCAGTCATTTTGATTATGTGACCTTCCATAACAGAAATGCTCTCCTACTTCCCTGTGCTGACATCAGTGTTACCCACTCTTTAACACCCAGTTTAGATATTATCTTGTCTAGGAAGCCTTCTCTTCCACCCCTAGTTTAGAGGGATTCCTTCCTCCTATGAACTTCAAATCTAAATCATAATAGCTCGCATTATATTAGCATTTACAATTTTCAAAGCACTTTCACTTACTACTGATGTCGTTGGGTATACAATCTCATACCTCCTTGTGTTTGTGTGGATAGTTGGTAAAGAGGCACTTGAGAGGCTACCACATGCCAAGAACTTCACTAAGTGCTTTATATACTTTATCTCATTTAATCCTCACAACAACCCTAGAAGGTGGATAATGTGTTTCCTATTTTGCAAGTGATTAAACTGGGGCTTAAAGAGGTAAAATAATTCACTCGAGGTCACAGATAGCTAGTAATGGAGATGCTAGAATTTAAACATAGATCTGTTTGACTCTAAAGTACAAGCTTTTTCCATTAGACCACTTTGCAGTGTGAGTAAATAATGGTTAACAGCAGGTATGATAGACTTCCTACGTGCCAAGGCCTGTACATAAGCACTTCATGTGCATGATCTCATTTAAACGTCATAATGACTTGATGAGGCAGGTACTATTTCTATCATTTTCATTTTTCATGTGGGGAAACTGAGGCACAAAAAGGGAAAGTAACTTGCCGAGGTCACCAAACTACTCAGTAGCAGAGCCAGGATTCAAATCCAGACCTATCTAAATCTAAAGCACAATCTCTCTCCTACTACACTAACCTGTCTCATTCTCCCCTCAAAGCTTGCAAATTCCTTTTGACTGGAACCTTATCACTTTTTATATCTCATAGAGGAAATCAAAATGTTAGCTGATTTTATAAAGAAATGTTAGTTGATTTTTTTGCTTATAGGGCTTTATCTTTCTAAAGAACTAAATGTAAGCCAAGAAGAAAAGAAATAGTAATGTTCATGGCAGAGGTAAGAAGGAAAATCCAAAGATAGAAAAAAAGAGAGAAAGATTCGCATACAATATTATGAAGAGGTAATGACAGATAAATAATCCTATCCTCATCTCATACTAGTTAGCATACAGAAGAAGATACCAGGACCCTGTAAGTGCTACTTAGCTATACAGAAAAACAAGGTCCTGCGCATGTAGGTCCCAGAGATAGATAAGTCTGCCTTTGAAATTATGACTTTGAAGATAATACTAACTTTTCTCCCCTAAAACTGTATTACTAGGTTGACACTGAGCTCCACTAGGTAAGACAGATGTGGAGCAAAGAAACAAATTTTTTCCCAGTTAATCATAAAAATGTCTCCAGGCATAAATGAAATGGCAAGGGCCAAAAATATATTTATGATTTATCTATGGCCTGTTTAGGTTGCCATGTTGTGAACTGCAGCCTCAAAAAAATAATAACTGAAACAACTACATAGTTCTCAGTCCTTTGGGGCCAGATGTGTTTGAGACTGGAACCTTACCTTATCACTTTTCTAAAAAGGTAATATAACATGATATACTGAATATTACATGACATTCCCATGGGGTCTGGGGCAGCATCTCACAATCAAACACAGTAACATTTCTGCAACAAAATATATGAATATTCACTTTAGGAATTAAATAATGACCAGAAGGAATCTCAGTCCAGAGTTGCAAAATGAGTACAACAAAGTTTTTAGGTTTGCAGAAATGTTTGAATTTCAGGATTTTAGAGAAATTGGGAACTTATGCTTTCTTCTAATGCTGTGACGTCCATATATCCTACTTTATATAATTAAAATGACTATGTTTTCTTTATCTACAGATTTTATTTTAAATTTGGTCATGTACATTTTACCTTAATTAACAACAAAAAGGCAACACGGCCTTATTACTTCAAAACCGGCCTAGGTTTCGGAGGACTTGGTTTTGGTTCAGCCTCATCACTAACTGGCTATATGACTAACATTTACCACTGAGATCCATGGTTAGATATTCTAATATCTAATGAAAATGCCCAATAGAGATAGTAGGAGTGAAATGAGTTTTCCACTGTCCTAGAGGTGGTTTTCTTCTTTTCACATAAAGTGTCATATATCATGGCTATCATACTCACACTGAAAAGTACAAGTCAGTTTCTTGCACACTCATTCACTCACTGATGCATTTCCTCATTTACTAAATAAACATTATTCTAAATACTAGAGACATAAACATGAATAAGATATGGGACCTGTCCTTGAGGAGCGTAAAATTTAGAAGGGAAGGTAGATATGTAGACTAACAATTATATTACATTGAGATACGTTCAAGTAGAGGCGATCAGAGATTGGTAAAAGGCAGACAAGAAGAAGCCTGACCCAATGTGGTCAAGAGGATAGGAGTAAGCTTCCTAGAAGAGGTGACGTCTAAGATGAGGCCTGCAACCTGAGTGGAATGAGCCAGATAAAGAAACGTGGAGGTGGGGAGATGCATAAGAGCATTTCAGTCAGCAAATACACTTTATAAGACTCAGAGTGACAACGTGGCATGTTGTTTGTAAACATCAAGTAGAGTGGCATGGCTGGAAATGTTAAGTGAGCCCACTGGAAATTTCTAATGATACAGATCCACATAGTTGTGGGACAGTTTTTTTCTTCTAGGAATTCCCAGGAGCCTAGATCTAAGAGCAGAGAAGTGGTGTGGATTCAATTTCAATGAAACAAGGGGACTGGAAACAAGAATGGATTAAAAAACTAGACAATAGGATCCAGGCTGAATTTAAAAAGCAGATGATGTTAAAAAGATGGCAGACCAGGAGAAATGAGAGCATTAAAG
This sequence comes from Cacajao melanocephalus, assembly GCA_963573385.1. Taxonomy (NCBI): domain Eukaryota; kingdom Metazoa; phylum Chordata; class Mammalia; order Primates; family Pitheciidae; genus Cacajao; species Cacajao melanocephalus. The sequence continues at coordinate 6,604 of CAUYLG010000340.1, read as the reverse complement.
AGGCTGAAGGCCTCAATGAGTTAAAGAACAGATGCAGCAAAAATAAAGTAAGGAAAAGGCTAGAGGACAAGGAACCTATGGTCAAAGAGTAGGATTTTCAACTTTAAGATTTCAGAGGTTCAATTTTTAGTGAATAACAATGTTCAAGATGAGGGCATGAAACTGGGTGGCCAATGATGAGTAAAGGGGCAATTTATCAGAACTGAATACATCAGGAAACTTTGAGGCTAGGGGCTCAAAGAAACAGAAACATGTATTATTGAAGGAATTTGTTGGGTGTTTTGGAACCTTAGGAGTTTAACATACCTGATCAGAAAGACAGAAATGTCATGAGGACAGAGCAAGATGGCAGAATAGAAGGCTCTACCAATTATCCCCACCCTACCCCGCCACAAGAACACCAAATTTAACAACTATCTACATAGAAATAAAAAGTACCTTCATAAGAACCAAAAATCAGGGGAGCACTCACAGTACCTGGTTTTAACTTCATATAGCTGAAAGAAGTACTGAAGAGACTAGGAAAGACAGTATTGAATGGCCAATGCCACCTCTCCTCTGTCCCCCAGCAGTGGCTGCATAGCACAAAAGGAGAACCTGTGCACTTGGGAGAGGAAGAGTGCAGCAATCGTGAGACATTACACTGAACTCAGAGCTGCCCTATCAAAGCAGAAAACAAAACCAGGCTGAACTCAGCTGATCCCTACTCACAGAGGGAGTATTTAAACCAGCTTTAGCCAGAGGGGAACCACCCATCCCAGTGGTCAGGAATTGAATCTAGCAAGCCTTGCCACAGTGGGCCAAAACTTCACTAGGGCCCTCAAATAAACTTGAAAGGCAGTCTAGGCCACAAGGACTGCAATTCTTAGGTGAGTCATAGTGCTGAATTGGGTTAAGAGGCAGTAGACTTGGGAGGCACAAAACCTACTGACACTAGCCAGGGTGGCTAAGGGAATGTTGGTGCCACCTCTCCCCTAATTCCAGGCTGCAAAATTCACAGCTCCAAAAGAGGCTCCTTCCATCTGCTTCAGGAGAGGAGAGGGAAGAGTAAAGAGGACTTTGCCTTACGTCTTGGATATCAGCTGAGCCACAGTAGGAAAGGGCACCAGTCAGACTCAAGAGGTCCCCTTTTCAGGCCCTAGCTCATAGATAAGAGTTCTAGATACACCGTGAACCAGGAGAGAATCTATTGCCTTAAAAGGAAGGATCCAGTCCTGGCAGGACCTGCTGACTGAAAAGCCTTTGGGCCCTGAATAACAAGCAGTGATATCTAGGTAATATGCTGTGGACCTTGGATAAGACTTTGAGACTTGCTGAATTCAGGTATGACTCAGTACATCCTCAGCTGTGGTGGCTACAGGGAGAGACTCTTTCTGCTTGACAAAAGCAGTAGGAAAAGTAAAGTGAACCTTGTCTTGAACCTTAGATACCAGCATAGAGACAAGGGAGTAGAGTCCCACGTGGGCTTTTAGGGTACCCAATCCCATGCCCTGGCTCTTGGATGGCATTTCTAAACCTGCCCTGGGCCAGAGGGGAGCCCACTGCTCTGAACGCTGGTGAGTCCCAGGCCAGGTAACATTCACCACAAACTGACAGAAGAGCCCTTGGGCTTTAAGAGACCATTGGCAGTACTCCCAGTGGGCCTGCAGTGATGGTTCCCACAGGGTAGCGCTCCTCTGCTTGTAGAAAGGGAAAGGAAGAGTGGAAAGAACTGCACCTTGTGGTGAATGCCAGATCAACTGCAGTACAATAGGACAGCCGGCATATTCCTAAGGTTTGACTCTATTTCTTGGTTCCTGGAAGGTCCCTCAGGACATGCCTGGGGCCTGTGGGAACTCACCACCCTAAAGAAAAGGATACAAGGCCGGCTGGCTTTGCCACCTGCTGTTTGTACAGCCCTAGTGCCTTGAGCAAACATAAGCAGTAGTCAGGTAGTGATTACAGTGGGCCTTGGACAAGACCTAGTGCTGTGTTGGCTTATGGTCTGACCCAGTGGAGTCCCAGTGGTGGTGGCCTCAGTGGGGCTTGTGTCACCTCACCACAAAGCTCCAGGCAGCTCAGCCCAGAGAGAGAGAGAGAGAGAGACTCCATTTGGTTGGGGAAAAGGAAGGGAAGAGAACAAGAGCCTATGATGGTAATCCAGAGAATTCTTCTGGTTTTAATCCAAGACCATTAAGGCAGTGCCCCTACAAGTCTGCAAGAGCCACATCATCACTGGGTTTGGTGTTCCTCCTCATGCGAATACAGCTTAGATCACAACATTCAAGTCCCTTAGAACACGTGGAAAGCTGTCCAAAGAAAGATAGGTACAAACAAGCCCAGATAGTGAAGAGTACAATGAATACCTAACTCTTCAATGCCCAGACACAGATGAATATTCACAAGCATCAAGACCATCCAGGAAAATGTGAAATCACCAAATGAACTAAATAAGGCATCAGAAATGAATCCTGGAGAAAAGAGACATGTTACCTTTCAGACAAAGAATTCAAAATAGCTGTTTTGAGGAAACACAAAGAAATTTAATAGAAACCAGACCAGGAATCCAGAATTCTATCAGATAAATTTAACAAAGAGGTTGAAATAATTAAAAATAATCAGGCAGAAATTCTTGAGTTAAAAATGCAATTGACATATTGAAGAATGCATCAGTCTTTTAATAGCAGACTGCTCCAGCAGAAGAAAAAAATTAGTGAGCTTGAAGTTATGCTATTTTAAAATACATTTAATACCAATTAAAATGGTCAGAGGAGACAAAAGAAAAAATAATTTAAAAAACAATAAATCATGCCTATAAGATTTAGAAACTGGACCCCTTCCTGACACCTTACACTAAAATTAACTCCAGATGGATTAAAGACTTAAACATAATACCTAGCACCATAAAAACCCTAGAAGAAAACCTAGGCAAAACCATTCAGGACATAGGCATAGGCAAGGACTTCATGACTGAAACACCAAAAGCATTGGCAACAAAAATCAAAATAGATACATGGGATCTAACTAAACTCCAGAGCTTCTGTACAGCAAAAGAAACAATCATTAGAGTGAACTGGCAACCAACAGAATGGGAAAAAATTTTTGCAACCTACCCATCTGACCAAGGGCTTATATCCAGAATCTACAAAGAACTAAAACAGATTTACAAGAATAAAACAAACAAATCCATTCAAAAGTGGGTGAAGGATATGAACAGACATTTTTCTTTTCTTTTTTTTTTTAAAGAAAGAAAAAGAGAGAAAAGAAGAAAGAAAGAAAAAAAAGAGAGAAAGAGGAAGAGAAAGAGGGAGAGAACAGACACTTTTCAAAAGAAAACATTTATGAGGCCAACAAAGATATGAAAAAGTGCTCATCATCACTGGTCATTAGAGAAATGCAAATCAAAACCACATTGAGATACCATCTCATGCCAGTTAGAATGGAGATCTTTAAAAAATCTGAAGACAACAGATGCTGGAGAGGATGTGGAGAAATAGGAACACTTTGATACTGTTGGTAGGAGTGTAAATTAGTTCAACCACTGAGGAAGACAGTGTGGCGATTTCTCAAGGACCTAGAAATAGAAATTCCATTTGAGCCAGCAATCCCATTACTGGGTATATATCCAAAGGATTATAAATTGTTCTATTATAAAGACACATGCACACGTATGTTCATTGCGGCACCGTTTACGATAGCAAATACCTGGAACCAACCCAAATGCCCATCGTGGATAGACTGGACAAGGAAAATGTGGCACATATACACCATGGAATACTCTGCAGCCATAAAAAACGATGAGTTTGTGTCCTTTGTAGGGACATGGATGAATCTGGAAACCATCATTCTCAGCAAACTGACACAAGAACAGAAAATCAAACACCGCATGTTCTCACTCATAGGCAGGTGTTGAACGATGAGAACACATGGACACAGGGAGGGGAACATCACACAGTGGGGCCTGGGGTGTGGGGGACTAGGGGAGGGACAGTGGGGGTAGGGAGGTTGGGGAGGGATAACATGGGGAGAAATGCCAGATATAGGTGATGGGGGGATGGAGGCAGCAAACCACATTGCCATGTAGGTACCCATGCAGCAATCCTGCATGTTCTGCACATGTACCCCAGAACCTAAAGTGCAATAAAAAATATATATATACACTTATATATATATATACACGTGTATATATATATAAAGATTTAGAAAATATAGAAAGATTTAGAAAATAGTCTTAAAAGATTTAGAAAATAGTCTTAAAAGGGCAAATCTAAGAGTTAGTGACCTTAAAAAAGAGGTAGAGAAGGTGTTAGGGTTAGAAAGTTTGTTAAAAGCAATAATAACAGAGAATGTCCCAAACCTAGACAAAGATATCAACATACAAGTACAAGAATGCTATAGAATACTCAGCAGATTTAACCAAAAGAAGATGACCTCAAGGCATTTAATAATCAAACTTCCAAAGGTCAGTGATGAACAATGGATCCTAAAAGCACTAAGAGAAAAGAAACAAATAACATACAATGGAGATCCATTAAGTCTGGCAGCAGAGTTATCAGCAGAAACCTTATGGCCAGGAGAGAGTGGCATGATATATATACATAAGGTGCTGAAGGAAAATTAAGACATATTACTCTTTCACCATAGAAGAGTATGTCCAATGAAAATATCCTTCAAACATGAAGAAAAATAAAGACTTTCCCAGACAAACAAAAGCTGGGGGATTTTATCAATACCAGATCTGTCCTACACAAAATGCTAAATGGAATACTTCAATGAGAAAGAAAAAGATGTTAATGACCAATAATAAATCATCTGAAGCTATAAAACTCACTGGTAATATTAAGTATATAGAAAACTACAAAATATTATAAATGTAACTTTGTTGTATAAACTGCTCTTAAGTGGAAAGAATAAAAGATGAACCAGTCAAAAATATTAACTACAACAATTCTTCAAAACATAGACAACTATAGAATATAAACAGAAATAACAAAAAGTTTAAAAGTTAGGGGATGAAGCTATGATGTAGAGTTTTGATTAGTTTCCTTTTTGCTTGTTTGTTTATGCAATGTGATATTGTTGTCAGCTTAAAATAATAGGTTATTAGATAGTATTTGCAAGCCTCATGGTAACCTCAAATCAAAAAACATACAATGGATTCACAGAAAATAAAAAGCGAGAAACTAAATCATATCACCACAGAAAATCACCATCACTAGAGGAAGATAGGAAGGAAGGAAAGTAGAAGGAGAAGACCACAAAGCCACCAGAAAACAAATAACAAAATGGCAGAAGCAAGTTATTACTTACCAATAGTAATACTGAATATAAATGGACTACATTCTCCAATCAAAAGACATGGAGTGGCTGAATGGACATAAAAACTAGACCCAATCATTAGTTGTCTACAAGAAACACACTTCACCTATAAAGACACATACAGACTGAAAGTAAAGGAATGAAAAAATGACATTCCATACCAATGAAAACCAAGAAAGAGCAGGAGTAGATATACTTACATCAGAAACAACATATTTCAAAGCAAAACTATATGAAGAGACAAAGACAGTCACCACATAATGATAGAGGCCAATTCAGCAATGGAATATAGCAATTGTAAATATATGTGCACCCAACACTGGAACACTCAGATACATAACACAAATAGTATGAGAGCTAAAGATAGAGATAGAACCCAATATGATAATAGCTAGGGACTTCAACACCCTACTGTCAGCACTGGACAGAAAATGAACAAAGTAGCATCAGTCTTAATCTGCACTGAAATCAACAACAAGAGGAATTTTGAAAACTATACAAATACATGGAAATTAAACAATATGCTCCTGAGTAGCCAATGAATCAATGAAGAGATTAAGAAGGAAATTAAAACATTTCTTGAAACAATTGATAATGGAAACATGATATACCAAAACCTGGGATATAACAGAAGCAGTACAACAGAGGGCAGATTATAGCTATAAGTACCTATATCAAAAAGAGGAAAAACTTCACATAAACAGCCTGGTGATACATCTTAAATAACTAGAAAAGCAAGATGAAACCAAACCCAATATTAGGAGAATAAAAATAATAAGGATCAGAGCAGAAATAAATAAATTTGAAATGAAGAAAACAATAACAATTTTAAATGCACAAATTTTTTTAACAATTTTATTAAATTCACAAACGTTTAGCCCAGACTAAGCAAAAAAGAGAGAAGACCCAAATAAGTAAAATCAGAGATGAAAAAGAAGACATTATAACTGATAGCATAGAAATTCAAAGGTTCAGTAGTGGTTACTCTGAGCAACTATATGCCAATAAATTGGAAAATTTAGAAGAAATGGAAAAATTTCTAGACACATACAACCTAACAAAATTGAACCAGGAAGAAATCCAAAACCTGAACAGACCAATAATAAGTAATGGGAGCAAAGCTATAATACAACTCTCCCAGCAAAGAAAAGCCCAGGACCCAGGGGCTGGGCATGGTGACTCACATCTGTAATCCCAGCACTTTAGGAATCCAAGGCAGGTGGATTCCTCAAGCTCAGGAGTTTGAGACAAGCCTGAGCAACATGGTCAAATTCTGTCTCTACCAAATATACAAAAATTAGTTGGG